>BQKN01050834.1:10182-21643 GCA_022839385.1 Asparagus kiusianus | reverse complement strand
TCATGAACAGTGCATCATCCAACCGGAGGGGGGCAGCTCACATGTCCGCCCATGGGTCCCTATTTAGGGTCCCAGTTAGGGTTCCAGTAGAAGCGCCCTTAGAACAAAAGTATGTGAGGCAAAGAGGAGGAAGACCAAGAAGACATAAGCAGTGTATGAAAACTTCACCACGTTCTTTCTATTATCAAGCGAGAAACCTCTTATTGCAATAGTTCCTTTTTCTCCTTGGTTGGTAAAGAAATTTGCTTCCTTGTATATTTACAGCCTCTAAGATTCATGAACAGTTTCATGCATGCTACTTCCTAAGATTTCACAAGTTATCGTTTCGGTCCAAGTTAATCATTTTGTTTAGCTCATAATCTCTACTTTGAATAGGCTTGATTAATTGACCCAATACGGCAAACATAGTTTAATTGATTTAGCTCTGCGAGCGCAAGGAATTTGATTGCACTGGATTTTTCGTTTATCTGTTCTTGATCTTTCCGCAACGTTTTCATGTTCTAGTTCAGCTTGAGTTAGAATTTTTGGACTCTTGAATATTTGGTTATCGTGAAGAAAATTTGTATCTTTCTTGAAATGACGTTATACTTGCAGCTCGACGTGTTTCCTCATATAGACAGTTGCAGGACCCTAGCCATTATCATTGCACTACCAGTCTTATTTTTGGCTGAATCTGAACTTATTTGTTAGAGGCATAATAAACTCACTCTTATAAGCTATGAATCCATGTCAAACTATTCTTATAATCATATAGTCAATGTGGGACTAACTGGACCCTGACTTGAGAAGAAGTATAAGAAGAGGAATTCGCATGTATTTTGACTGGGAGTTGGGGGAAATCGAGGGTTGTAAGAGATAGAGACTTGAAAGTATGTCCATGAGTTGCTTGTGTAAAAGATTGTGTTAGAAATAAGGCCAAGTAAAATGAGGAAATTTCAACGAAGCGAGTCATTTAAATTGAGGACATCATACTTAAAGTCAAGGTATTCTAGATATTTCCTCATTGAAATTGCGTCATCTACGATATATAATTGCACAGCTAGTCTGTTGATGCTTTTTCTCCGCACATGAATCCTGAAGATATTCATCTAGTTTTTTTAATAGGAACTACAGCTTTTGGGGCTTCATCCCTAGCAAATCTCACTTGAACTTTCACGACCAATTTTTTGTCAATTTAACAGGGCTAACATGGGGTCACAAGATTTGCCGTGGAACCCTCTGAATCTCTGATTTTAGAAGTTTGTATTTGTATACAGCAAGATTTGATGGGAAAATCCTTTATGATACTACGATAGTATTGCTTCTTTCTTCTCAGCATAATGTTGAATGCTGCCGTTCAATTGCAGTAAACTGTTGATAAAGTCTTTTTGTTTCTCGTGGCGTTTTACTTTCACAATCATAATATATATAAGCTTTACTACTACATTTCTTAATCAGTATGTGAATTTGATTTTCATTAAATTATGGCAAACTTTAAAGAATATTTCTCATGTTCTCGTGTTGTTTGAATATCTCCTTGTACCAATAAATCTAACATGCATTTTCTTTTTACAAAGGCGACAACGCATACGAGAAGCAGGGGTTCACAAAAAAGCCAATTAAATGCCAGACCGACCTCAGAAAATTGACTATATTCAATCCATTGTATGTCTCTATCTCTATTTGATAAAATGCCTAGTTGAACAGTCTGATGGGTGGCTCTTCTGTGTTGTAGCCTTATATGATATCTACACCTGCTTATTGCAATCACGATAGGGAAAACTCTAATAAAAATATATACGACAGTGCTGGTACTTGTCGCTCTTGAACTATAGTTTCGCCTTTCATTATGCTATGAGTTGGCCAAATAGCCCATATCATCATATTATATAACACCATATACTTTGCAAATTTGTTAGTTATGCAAAAATTAGAGAAATTAAACATAGCAAAAAGGTGATGTAGTGTACACATTCATGTTATTGATGGAGTCATATTCATTCCTCTTTATGGAGCATATGTTATACTTAGATCTTCGCATAGGGAGGAAATTCCTATGAGGTGCCTGCAAAAATTATTATTTCAATATTTTACAGAATTTTTAGAAATTTTTAGAAACACAGTGGTGTCCACAACCGTTTCTTTGAGCTGTAAGACCATTTGGGTTCAATTTTAGACCGCTTAAAATTTGAAACCTGAAATAACTATCACCATTTGGTTCCAAACAGATAAACATTGAATTGAGTAAATATCGGGTATGTGTCAGAACTTGAATTTGGCATGTGCATGGTGACACAAACCCATGCCCAGCCCTTTCCTGCACCAATTAGTTGAAGGAGATTTGGAGTGTATGTGTTGCGTTTTATTTGAGTCATTTGTATGCTAACTTATTGATTTTTTTTTCTAAGCCAGAATTTGTACATGGAAAGATATTGATGAATTAGTTGCTTCTAAAGCAATAGCTAACATCAATTCTAGTAATTCATGAATAGCAGTTCAAGGGAGGTGCCCTCTTTAGAAGTCTGATACTCAGAAGACAATTCCACGAGAAATCAAAAGAGAAATACTTGTGTTTTATTTATTATAGGTCCATACACTACTGCAGAAAGTTTTTTAGTTAGCAATTGTAGTTGCATTCACATGCATAGTCACTTTGATTGGCGGTAGCAACACAGAGTCCGTTTCCATTCTTCTGTAAATAGCATTGCTTCTGGCACTCTGGAAGGTTGCAGTTGCTGTTGTTGAGGAACTGTGAACGTGCGCTGCAGCCTGGCAAAAATCCAGCGGGTAAAAGAAGGCCGGGTATAAGCAAACAGGCCCAAGTTTCATTTTTTTTAACCGCACCAATCTCCTATAAATACCTATGACTACTAGGGTTTTCTTGTGTGGGGAAATTTTCTTTAGACGGCTGCAGTCAAGCAACAGGGAAAAGGCGGCTTGGAGAAAAGAAAAAGAGAGAGAAAGAGAGATCTTGAGAGGAGAGAAAAAGAGAGATTCTACAAAAGAGAGGTTTATTTCTTTTGGGTAAAAATCAGATCTTTGAGACGAGCTTGTGGATTGTACAAGTCGTCGGTGTTCTCCTTATAGTGGAATCTCCCCTCATCCCCTCCCGTGGACGTAGGCAATTTTGCCGAACCACGTAAATCTCGTGTATCTATTGTTTTCTGATTGTTGGCTATTGCTTGTAGGTTCCCTCAATATTCGGTCTTAGAGCTGATGAGAGGAAGAGTGTATATTTCACTTTGATGAAATATATCACTTTCAATTCTTGTTTCCTTTGAGAAATAAGAATTTCACTATCTATTCTCGTTTCCTTTGAGAAACAAGAATATAGAGGTTGATTTGTGCTTTTGTGACAACAAAAGCCAGGGCTTTCTCTCAGGTGATATCGCTTCCGTGGCGGTGGGCGTGACTCTGCGCCCAACAATTGGTATCAGAGCTGTTATTCAGATTAGGAGTGGTGTAGCTTCTGGTTTGAGGTGGTGCTCGGTAATTTCCTGAGAGAAGCGGATTCATTAATACAAGCGGAGAATGACGTCAACAAGTAAAACAGTTAAAGTGGGAAAATACGAGATTGAAAAATTCAATGGGAAGAATGATTTTTCCTATTGGAGGATGCAGATGAAGAACACGTTGATTTCGCAGAAATTACACAAAGCTTTGGCAGGAAAAGAGAAGAAGCACAAGGATATGTTTGATGAGGATTGGGATGAGCTGGATCTGGAAGCACGAGCTATTTTCAGCAAAAGTTGAGTTTGTTGAGGAATTCATTGTCTCTTCAATCGATTACAATAAAATTCACAGAAATAGTCTTTTTATAAGACTTCTTTACACAACAAAGCGAAAATTACAACTTCTGAGAAAATAACACAACAGCTGTCTATCAACTATTGTTTTTGTGGGACTTTACCTGTGCCGGGAACGCTTTGGTTCGTGGACCACTGATTCACAGATCGTGAGAGGGGGGTTTATGATTCTTCCTTCGTTATCAAAGTGAGAATTGGAAACGATATCTTATCGAAGTAAGATAGTCGTTCTTCTTGAAATCAAGTCTAAGCTCGAATGTCAAGGAATCACTCCAGGAACTGAAATCTCTGCTCTCTCTGCTCTGGAATGCTCTAACAAGTGCTCGATCCTCGTCAGAAGTGACCCTAGGGGGGTATTTATAGCCTCCAGGACCTGTAACTGCAAGAACTTGACAAGACAACAAATTAGACTGGCGAGACAGTGTTTGCTGTCTCGCTGGTCGAGACAGTATTTGCTGTCTCGCCCAGCGAGACAGTAAATATGCTGTCTCGCCCAGCGAGATAGTAAAAGACTGTCTCGCGAAACGAATATTCCTGGTAGTTTTCGTTGTAACTGCCTCCCCACGTTTCAAACTCCGTTATTTTGGTAGTTATTCACGTGATTTTCGCCCACGTTGTTTCCCACGTCCCCTGGCAGTTAATGGACACGTGTAGGGCAGTTATCGAGGTAGTTATTGACCATTTCAACACTGTCTCGCTGGTGAGACAACAAATACTGTCTCGCTGGCAAGACAGCAAACACTGTCTCGCTGGCGAGACAGCAAACACTGTCTCGCTGGCGAGACAGCAAACACTGTCTCGCTGGCGAGACAGTTCATATCTGTCAGTTTTGGGTGATTTTCCCAGTTTTGAGTGATTTTCTATATTTGGATATTTATTAGCATTTTTTAACGCCTACAGTTTTGAGTGATTTTCTATATTTAGATATCTATTAGCATTTTTAACGCCTACAGATACCCCCTCCAAAGTATTCCAGACGTATTCTTTTATAGAAGAGTCTGGGATGCTTTGGATAAGATAGGTTTTACTTACGATCCCTTCAATGCCTGGTTGACTAGATCGTGTAGCAAGATTTGCAAATGGCTTCAACCCTTGACCTCTTCTGTCTTTAGTCTATTCAGTTCTTTGTAGAATAGCTAATGTTCTCCCGGCGTCACGTTTATCGCTTGACCGTTGTCGAGATCTTGAATCGAAGCGGGTATTTGTTCTTGTAGGTTCGGCTTTTGACACATTCACTGAAAGCTCAACAGGTTATCCTTAAGAATATTCAGATTAATATTCTCCAGGAACTTCCCATTGGGTGTGGGAAACAGTTTAGACTCGTGTACCCATTGGAGTATTCATCTGCATCGTATTAGAATGTCCGCCATCTCATGCTGTAAGATGGTGTTTATTGTCTCACTGTGGAAAACAGTGTTTGCTGGCTCGCGACGTGAGACAGATCCCCAGTATTTGCTGTCTCGCACGGCGAGACAGTATTTGCTATCTCGCACGGCGAGACAGTATTTGCTGTCTCGCTCGGCGAGACAGTATTTGCTGTCTCGCTCGGCGAGACAGTATTTGCTGTCTCGCCTGGCAAGACAGTATTTACTGTCTCGCTCAGCGAGACAGAGAGTATAAAATCGGGACTTAGGGTTTTTTTTCACGATTTCTGGGCGATTTTCTGGGCGATTTCTGGCGATTTCTTGGACGATTTTCCAGTGATTTTCGACCAGTTTTCTTCTCCCTCTTCTCCTCTTCGTTGCTGACTTAGGTGGTGCCTTCGTTTGTGAGGATTCCAATCGGATTTGTGAAGGTTTGTTTCCCCTTTTCCTCTTTCAAACTTTGATTTTCTTGAACTGTGACACTACATACGCTGTCTCGGTCTTGTTGGTCCTATTTTTGTCGATTTCATGCTTAAAAATGTTGACCTTTCTCGTTGGGTTTCCTTGTAGATCACATAATCATTATGTCGCCACGTACGTCTCGCGTTTCTCGGGGTCGTTCGACTGCCCAATCTCCTGAGGAGGCTGCCCCTGTCGCCGTTTCGCACGGGGGTATACTTCTTTCACCTTTTCACGAATTTAGATATTGTATTCCGTCCATTTCATATATATATGCCTGTATTTGTATGCAGATCCTCGTTTGTATCCTTTGAGATACATTCGAGAAGAGCCGACATCCTCCTTTGAGGGGATCGACACTTAAAAGTGTTCGTTTTGCTTGGACAAAACACACTTCAGAACATGCAGGGGCGATTTATATCATCCCACATGTGTTGAAAGGTTTTGGTATGCCGTTATAATGCCCGTGCATAGTAACGCATATCTCCTTTGCATATGTGTTAGATGAAAAATCGTCACACCTGTTATGAAATAGCGATTATATCTTATAAAGTAAGATATACCGCTTTTTCTATAATTTTAGGAATATTCTTACACCATTTATGTGTATGTTTTCTTTATCAGTCCAATTTCCTTCCACTGCTATTCCTGCTGATGCGGTTACGGGTCGGAGTAACATTACTCATTCTCTTTATGAGGGATTACCATTAATAGAGTCTGCTCCCCAGTTTAAGTCAGATTATAGTGAAGGAGCTAGAGAACTGATTCAACGAGGTAGTTGCCGTATTCTGCGACGGATAATCACAGACACTCCTCTGATTTCAGAACGAGATGACAACAAATGCATAAGGAAGCCGGATTTCTTGTTTGGTGACTCTATAAAGGATCCGGAGGTCGCATTCTGCAAGCCCGCACAATGGTTACATCAAGACGGGTCATCATTCTTATACTTGCCCTGGATTCCTCGGGAATATTCGCTGTTAGAGTTCAGGAATTTATCTATTAACCGCGAAATGTTCTGGAGATTGACCGAAAACCACGAACGCATTCATTGTGGTTTTATCGGGAAGGAAGCCACCCCAGGTTCAAGTGAGAGAGCTTCTATACGAGGGCTTCATCCAGGTGTTTTAGGACAAGATAATATACCTCACAATGAAACGACAACACAAGCCAACATAGTGAAGAACCGATTAGCGGCAGCGGGAAGAGTATTACCCAGAGAGACTTTTAGATGTTATGGGTGGGTCCATTACTTTGGAGACAAGTGGTAGTGGACGAGAATGACTCGCTATGTTTTGGAACGTTGGGGGCGAGAGTTAACAGAACTGGGGTTGGCGGTCCCGATCCGTGCTACTATGAGTGGTCTGCAGATTAGTGTAGGTCATTTCCTTTGTCTGTTTGAGATCTACAACCCGGACACTAATACATTCTTTACCAAGAATGGGGAGCTCGGACTACCACTGCATGAAATGATGCAGGTGTCTGGTTTGCCGATAGGAGATGTCCCCTATCAAGAGTTCTTCCCGACCTCAAGTCAACTGAACAAGATGAAGGATCAGTCAGCTGTAACTCATGACGTTTTATGGGAATTGACCTGCCACTATCACATAGCTATGGCCGAGATGGAGCCCAAAGCAAGGAAGAAGTCTCCCCAAATCAGCTTGAAACAATTCGCTGATTATCTGTTCAAGAATCTGGAAGACTGTTCGGGAGATGTATGCGGATTATCTCCTATGAGCCCAAGTGAAATCAATCGGCTATTGGAGAAAACAAACGCCCAGACTTACACCTCTCATTCAGAAGATGGATTTCCGCATGGGACCAAATTCCGTTCTTATCTGTGGCAAGCCGGTGTTCCGATTAGCTCTACTGCTCTGCTGGCTGGTTTCCTGGCTTTGTGGCTAAAGAGGTGTGTAGTTCCCCACCAATCCTCTGATGTGATGCCAATGGAAGTATTGTATCCAGCCATCCAGTTAGCTACAGGTCGTAAATTATCCTTGCTTCCCGCTATGGTGGCTACCATTCACAGTGGATTACGGCAGTTAATCACTGTGTTTACTCAAGAGAAAAAGAAACCTTCCGCCAACCTATCAGTTCCGAAACTGGAGTTGCCATACACCTATTTAATGGCCTGGTTAGTGCTTCACCGGCCAGACTTAATGGAAGCTCCCAAGGAGGTAAATCCTAGCATTCCTCTATTGCAGAATCTTGAGGCTTGCAAGTGGATCAAACATCGATGGCCCGACATAACGAGTCAGTTCAAAATTTACAAGTGCTGGGAATTCTTCCCCTGTTTCCCTCGGTTCTCCGGTACCTACAACACCATTTTATTGGATGCTGAAGACCCAAGGCAGAATCGCACCGTCTTGGATGTCGGGTGCTTTAGATGGTTAATGAATATCCGACCTGGTTATTTATTGTTCCGGGTAAGAGACGTTTGTCTCATCGAACCTTATCTTCCATGTCGATTTGCTCGTCAATTCGGCTACGACCAGATATACGTCGGTAACCCGAACCGTCACCTTAGCTTCCGAGGAGGACTTATTGACGGTGCGAGAGCCTGGTTTTGGAGCATTGCCGGTTGCACGAACGTTGAATTTGATCTCCCCTTAGAAACGCCGCCTCTACGGATGACCTTTTTATTTTGCAAATGGTTGCTTGCTGCCAACGTCGTCATCCAGTATAGGAGAGGGTCGGAACCAGAGGAAGAGACAGTCCCGCGGCGCTCAAGCAGAGCGACACGTGAAGTTATGACTTCACCTCAAAAGAAAGAGGCCGCCGAATCGTCGAGGAAGGGAAAAGAACCGGCTCGCTCGGCTGGTAGTGAAGAAGAATTTGACTCTGAGGAGACGGAGACTTCCGAGGAGGCGGGTGAGACTAGCTCAAGTTCTGATGAAAGAGCGGGTCTTCCTGATTCTTTCTTTGAGAGGGGACTTGTGCGCCCGTCTGCTGCGCCTGCTCAACCACCAGATGCTCCGAGAAGAAGGAAAGAAAGAGTCGTTATGACTTACCCGAACAAGATGACGGTGGAAGTCCTCAGCGGGGATGAAGAGGATGAAGAGGATGAAGTGCCTCTTGCTCGTCGACAAAGATCACGACCTTCCACTCAAGCTCAAACCCAGATCCCTACCATAACTGAATTACGTACCAAGCATCGTCATGAGGGGTCTGGAGTCGGGGATGAGGCGCGTCCATTGAAAAGACAGAAGAAATCCGCCTCCAAGCCGCGCGTTCGTCTTCCCGCTCTAGAGGAAACATCCGCCCGTAGCATTTCTTCAGAAGAACAAGGTAATAATTTGTTTCTTATTATTCTCAGACTTCTTATCGTTTAAACTCACTCTATACTCGACTTCTGTAGGGAGTCAAGAAGAAGGAGAATATCGAGCTGAGGCTACTTCTCCCGGCGGTATGGAAGCTGAGGAGCCCAGTTTCGTTCAACAGATGCAGGATGCTCTGAGGGATGAAACAACTAACGTTCCACTGCCTTCAGACATCGACTCATCGGCTCAAGACTCAGGTATTGATCTCTCCCCACTCGGACGAGAATTCCAAGAAATGAATGAGTCGGGACGTGTACCTCCTCTAACAACCTGTGCGCTTTGTATTCTTTTAGTTAAACTAAAAGAAGTGGGCGCAAGTAGCGAAGCTCCTGAACTCGTCCCGACGAACAAAGGTAAAATTAATCTTCGTCTTGAGCAAGTTCATCTGAATTCACATGTTATTTATGACTCAACGCTTCCTGTAGATGTTATAATGAACGAACCAACAGAAGAAGGAATCACCCGCACCCCTAAAATCGACGACTTCATCGATTTCGACTATAATATTGATGTTTCAGAGGGCGATCATCAGGAAATCTCTGATTTGTTGTTTGGGAAAGTGACTGGTGCGGCCACGGAATCAGTGGTTGGCGTTGGTTCACAAGAAGCAGGTCCTTCTGAGAGTAAGGCTTTTGTTCTGCAAACTCCTCATCATACATTTATATATTTTTACTTGATTAATCGTCTAAGTGTTCGAATTATAGGACTAGTCACTGGAACTGATACAACTATAGTCGCTGGAGCTCGCGATCAACTTGGGGGTGGTGATCTATCATCATGGGCAGGAATCGAAGTTGGTTTTCAATCATATATTCCTGAATCCCAACCTACTACTCCTGCGGATCCCATGATGATAGAGGTCAGCGTCACCCCTCAAATCAGTCCAGTTGCCACAAAAGCGAGACCAACTGAAGAAGTTGGTACATCGGCTGATGTTACAGCTGGAATTGGTGAGTTTTACCCCTCATTCGTGTCAAATTTCTGTTTAACACTCCATTATGCTCATTGTGATCTTTTTGTTTGTAGGATCTTCTCCTGAGAAACCTCTCGACTTAAGCCCAAAACTTTCTGAGGTCGAAATTACAGAATCTTTTGACGTAGCTGGTGCATCAAAAGCTGCTATCCTTGAACCAGCTTCGACTACTCAGGAGACCGGACTACCCCCAGTGGACACGCAGGGTCATGTTGAATGTTCTTCCGTTAAACTTGGTATACTTCAAATCGCTGTCTTGTGTACACGTATATATCTTGTACTGACTTATTTGCCCTTGTCGCAGCTTCTTCTATCTCATTATCAGCCCGCATTCAAGAGTTATTGGCTGACGAGGATCCTTAAAAAGCCGCCATTTGCTCTGATCTTCTTGGCTTCGTCCATTTTTGGAACTCTATGGTCGATCGCATTATTTCAAAAGGCTCACATTTTGAGATTTTTAAGAAACTGTTTGATTGTTATATGTCGGGCATCCGAGATGAAGGATATAACGACTTGGCCGATTCGATCAACGTTTATTTAGTCGAGCTGAAGCAACATGTTGAACTCCTGAAGGATCTTCGCATTAAAGGCGTACCCTCCTACATCGCTTCTCATATGGACTTCAAGTTGCAAGCATGGCGCGATTCCTAAAATTCTGCTAACTCCGAACTCCAAAAGTTCAGAGCTCACAGTCATCGGCTCAGGGTGCATGTCGCCAAGAGATTACAAGTTAAGGTCGATCTACAGCGGGATTTAGAGTCGAACCAAGCCGAGATAAACCGCCTGGAAGAACAACTTGCAAACGCCAAAGAAGCTCGTGTAGTTTTGGAATCTGAGTTGACGAAGACAGCTCAAATTGAAGAAAACTTGCTCCAACAATTGGATATCCAGGATAAGAGGCTTGCTGAGAAGGAACAAGAGGTCGCCGAACTTCAGAGTGTTGACGAAGAAGCCTTCAAAGTTAAACTGACCGCTGAGCTTGAACAAGCCTACGCGATAGAGCTTTCAAAACTAGAAGATCAAATTCGTCAGCATAAATTTTTGTAATTGAAGAGCATGTATACTTTTTTTTGTTTGACCATTTTCGATCAATATAATAAACTCTTTTGCTCATTGAGATTTTATTATGATTACTCATTCTTGTTTAGAATAAATAATCATAATACTTATAGGATTTTTGGCAAATCCTCAGCCATCAACGGATTTGATATGCCTTTACCGACTACCGTTTGAATCGGGCTAGTATGTGAATTATCTAAGTCCGTTTCACATATAACGTTGGGCTAAAAGACTTAAACTCTTTTAGACTTTAAACTACGACATTGAATGTGTAGGCTACATGTGTTAGATGTAGACTTATCTCTAATAAGGGATAGAGATAACATCCCCCATGCGTGAATGACATGGATTTTAAAGTGTAGATAGATTACGTTCTGTATGAAAACGAACCTAAGTTTGTGAAGAAAAAACTTGGATATTCCAGTTCAGAGTCTCTTGTTTGTTGGTAGAGAAAAACCCAGAATTGGAGAGGAATAATTTCATATTCCGACTCCTGGTCTC
>BQKN01050834.1:0-10172 GCA_022839385.1 Asparagus kiusianus | reverse complement strand
ATAAACCCAGAATTGGAGAGGAAGAATTTTATATTCTATCTCCTGATGCAAAGGAAACTCAAAGTGGAATCTCCACTTAGGGAATCCGGATTAGTTTGAATAACCCTAACTGTCATAAGGTTTGATTATTCAGTTTGTGGACCTCTCGTTCATGGAACGAATCGAGAGGAGATTCTAGTTGTGGTCCTAACTGTAGGAAGGTTTGACCAAGTGGGGGTTTTGAGATGATCCTAACTGTTTAAAGGTTTGATCACTCAATTTGTGGACCTCTCGTTCATGGAACGAATCGAGAGGGGATTTTGGCTTTGGTCCTAACTGTAGGAAGGTTTGACCAAAAGAAGAATAGGAGTAGGGTACAAATAACAATGAGTTTGTTGATTTGCACGAACTACTCGGTGGGAAATTTTGACATTAAACATAAGAATTCGATATGAAATGACTTGTCGACTGATACAGATCGATGACCATTGGTCGATCTGACCCGTGGGGTTTTCATGGTGCGGGGTTACGAATCATCGAATTTCCCCTTTCCATGATTGCATTACAAGATTTTGTGAGGAAAGATTAACTGTCATTAAATCTCATCTCAACAAAAATAGTAAGGGGGTCTTAATTATTTTCATCATAATTAAGAATGGATTATTCGCATGATCATTTTCCATTGAGAATAATCAACTGATAACAGGTTATCCTGAAATATCCTGTATAGGACTTTTTAGGAACTTCCCGTTTTACATAGATTATCCCGAACGTATTATGGGTAATACTTTTTCAGGAACTTCCCATTTATTAGCATCATCAATTTGTTACCATCTTGAGTAACCAGACGGTATGCACTATTTGAATAGATTGTTTCTATCACAAATGGCCCTTCCCATTTAGGTTCAAACTTTCCTTTCTTCTTAGAAGTGAGAATCATAGGTCTTCGGACGGCAAGAACTAGATCTCCTTCTTTAAAACTTCGTCGTCGGACCTTTTTATTAAAAGTCCGGGAAATTCTAGCTTGATAAAACTCGATTTGTTGTTGAGCCTCCAAGCGCCTCTCATCTAACATCTCTAACTCCTCGAGACGTTTCTGATGATGTTCTTCCGTCGTCATTCCCATTGCGAGAGCGATGCGGAGAGAAGGAATTTGTATTTCTAGTGGCAGAACAGCTTCACATCCATATGTTAAGGCATGTGGGGTTGTTCCGGTTGGCGTGCGGACGGTTGTGCGATAAGCCCACAGGGCTTCGCCGAGTTTGTCGTCCCAATCTCGTTTATTGGTCTTCACCAATTTTGCCAGAATTTTGATGATAGTCTTGTTAAAAGCTTCGGCTAATCCGTTAGCTGTAGGATTATAAGCGGTTGATGAAACGTCCTTAATCCCGAATTTACCGCAGAATTTGATGAATGCGTTACTGACGAACTGAGGGCCATTATCGTGCACTATTCGCCTTGGAACACCATACCGATATATGATATGATGTTTGATAAACTTGATGACATCACTCGTCTTTACTTCTCTAAGTGGAATTGCTTCTGCCCATTTCGAGAAGTAATCGGTAATTGCGAGGATGAAACGGTCCCTTTTAACCGAAGGCGGAAAAATAGGACCTACTATATCCATTCCCCAAGTTTCAAATGGCCATGATGTTGCCGATGGGTGTAAATACTCCGGCGGCTGGTGCATATAATTTGCATGTAACTGGCACACTTCACATCGTCGTGCGTAGTCGACTGCATCTTTTACCATAGTTGGCCAGTAATACCCGATTCTTCTAAGTCGGTCACAGAGTTTAGGACCGGGCTGATGCGCACCGCATATCCCATCATGCGCCTCTTTGAGTGCTTGTTCCGCTTCTTTGCCAGATAAGCAGCGGAGTAGAAGACCATCGTACGATCGTCGATACAACATTTGCACCGTGGCGTTGTAGTAAAATCTCGGTGCTCTTCGCCGAATCGATTCTCTTTCTCTTACATCTTCAGGCAATATACCATGTAGGACGTAATCAATAATGGGAAAACGCCAATCTCGAACTTCGGGTTCAACTCATGTTGAGTATGTTTCCTTAGCGTTCGAATCGTAGATTGGAACAATCAGCTGATGTGTTCTCACTGTAATTAACTGCTCTGTTTCGGGAGGTTGAGCCAATGATACTGACAATGCCGCCAATGCGTCTGCATACGCATTTTGGAGACGTGGAACGTACTCTATGAAAAATCCTTCAAACGAGTTTGCCATCTCAATGGCCACCTGGTGGTATGGAATCAGGTCTTGACTTCTGACTTCATACTCTCCTCGTATTTGATTAACTACCAGTTGAGAATCCCCAAAAGCTTTAAGGTATTCGACCCCCAGCTCTTTGGAAAAATTGAGTCCAATTATTAACGCGTTGTACTCGGCCACATTATTAGAACATGGTCCGGTCAACGAGTATGCTCTAGGCAAGACATGCTTTTCCGGGGAAACTAAAACGATCCCCACTCCTGAGGAGATTTTAGAACATCCGGGTGCGCTTGCCACATTGGTTGCGCGGGAAGCCCCATCGAAGTACAACTGCCACACTTGTTGATGTGAGGTAGTATTAACTTCGTGAGTTTCATCTGGCAGATCGTCGTACAATTCGACTATATCCTTCGTAGGATTTTCCGCTAGAAGATCGCAAATAGCTCGCCCTTTAACCGATTTTTGTTGCTTAAAGTACAAGTTGTATTGCGATAAGAGTAAAGCCCATCTAGCTAAACACCAATTCATGGAGGCCGGCTGGGTCATGAATACGCGGACCGGGTTTATGTTGGAAATGACATAAATCGTCTGCCCAACTAAATAGTGTCGCATTTTCTGGACGGCAAATACCAATGCAAGACATTCTTTCTCGATCATTGGGTAACGAGATTCAGCTCCTACTAATGTGCGGCTTAAGTAATATACCGCTTGTTCGTGACCGTTATCGTCGTCTTGTGCTAGTAATGCACTTAACGAATGGCTCGTCGCTTTGACATAAATCAAAAACGGTCTGCACGATTTCGGTGCAACGAGAATAGGTGGGTTCGCTAGATATGCTTTAATATCCTCGAACGCCTTTTGGCATGCTTCATCCCATATAAACGACACACCTTTCTTCGCGAGTTTAGAGAACGGTTGACATTTTCCGGACAGATTTGATATAAACCGACGGATATATGCCAATCGATCCTGCAATCCTCTGAGTTCTTTAAGATTTCTTGGGGGTTGCAGCTCATGTATCGCCTTCACTTTATCAGGATCGATATGAATACCCTTTGTGGTGACGACGAATCCAAGAAACTTACCGCTCGACATCCCGAGGAAGGATTTAGTCGGGTTCATTTTTAGCTGATGACTTCTCATAAGATCGAACATCGTCTTCAAATCTTTAATGTGGTCGTTCTTGTCACGGCTTTTCACGACCAAGTCATCAACATAGCATTCGACAGTTTTCGAAGGTGTTCCTGAAATATCTTCGTCATTGCTCGTTGGTATGTAGCACCAGCGTTCTTCAACCCGAATGGCATAACAGTATAACAGAATACACCAAGGGGTGTTCTGAAAGCCGTATGCTTTTCGTCATCTGGATGCATCTTAATCTGATTATATCCCGAGAATCCATCCATAAATGACATCCTTTCAAACCCGCACGTATTGTCGATGATAACGTCTGTAATAGGCAGAGGAAAATCGTCTTTAGGACAGGCGGTATTCAGATCTCTGAAGTCAATGCAAATTCTAATTTTTTCATTCTTTTTAAGGACTGGAACAATATTAGCCAACCATTCAGGATGTTGTTCTTCCCTGACAAAACCTGAATCGATCAGTTTTTTGACTTCAGCTTCTATTGCCTCCATAATTTGCGGACGAAACCGTCTCTGTTGTTGCTTGACAGGTTTAGCATCCGATTTTATGTTAAGGGTATGCATTGCTACATTTGGATCGAGTCCTGGCATATCTTCGTAGTTCCAAGCGAAAACGTCGATATACTCTTTAATTAGGGCAATCAGTTCCTCTTTTTCATCCGGTGGAAGATCGCCGCTGATAAATATAGGTTTCGGATTGGCTTCGTCACCCATATTAATTTGGACTACTTTATCCTCAGTAGGAGGTTCTCTTTGTTCAAATCGATCTCCGTACTGGATATTCATGTAATGCATCCAGAGATCTTCCTAAATAGGCAATTGGTCGTCTTCTTCAATTGTGGAAGGATCAACTGTCGCCATATTTGACATTAGTGTTTTGAATCTCTCTCCAATGCTCGTGTCAGAATCCCACATTGAAGTATCGGATGAATGCCCGCTCACACTTCTTAATTGGTTAATGATCTGTTGGCCACACTCGTCATCAGATGACGAAGCATAACCTAGACCTCTATTATGAGTATAATAATTATCCGGTTTTCCTTTTGGTACATAAGTAGAACGGGGTGGAACCCTAACTCCTTGACCAAAATAAAGACCTTCACCGAGCGAGAGGTCATAACCTTGCCTCTCCATATAGTCATTAGCTTGCGAACTATACCGAGAGAAATGTCGTCCCGGCTTTTCCTCATCCGAGTTGCTATCCAAGAAAAGATCAGGAGCTGGGGATGGATCCCCTTTTCCAAAGATTATTTCTTTCTCACCCCCTGTCTTTGCAGGTAAAATCACCGTTGTCCCGTCTGAATTTTGCAGATACTTCATTGTCGTGCAAGACGAGCGAAGTGGCATGTGTAGATTAGGATTATCATACAATTCCTGCATTACATTATCAAGACAAGGCGAGTACTCTAAATCATCATTTATTATTTCGTCGGCAAGTTGCCAGTTACAACTTTCGTCCGACGATTCATCACCGTCAAGATCGATTACAAGAGGTTCAATGTCGTTTAGTACAAGACCTTCACTATAATCGAGCCCGGCTTCGGTATCAGCTTCTTCACCGCTGTCCGTGCCATGGGCCGATGGTTTAGTATCGGACTCAGCACCATACAGAAGGGAGTCAGTAAAGTAATTTTCTAACCCCTTGAATGGTTGCTTATCCGCGACCACCGTCTTGACCTCCTCATTAGTGTCGACATACTTCAAACACTGATGGAGGGTGGAGGGAACTATAAGATTACCGTGGATCCATGGGCGACCTAACAGTAAGTTATAGGAAGTCTCTGCATCTATCACATAGCAGGTGACTTCAGACTTCAAATCTCCGAGTTGACACTTCACCCGTATTTTTCCCAACGGTCTTGACCCGCTGGTATTGAATCCGTAGATGACCGTTCCCGTGGAGGCTAACTTGCTGGCGGGAATTCCGAGGTGGTACATCAACCGGAGTGGCATGATGCTAACAGCGGAACCCGGATCGACTTGAATCCGGTTGACCATGCTCGAACCGATATATCCCGTAAAATATAACGGTCTATCATGCTTTGAATTCCTGACTTGCATATCTTCTTTTGTGAAAGCAATGCAAGGGAATTTGGTAGCTGCTAGATTGCAGTGCTGCACTGATGAATTTGGCTTTTCAGGAGTTGGCTTGATCTGAGTAAGGAACACCTCAGAATCAGCCAAGGCTTCTTGTAAAGCTTTCCTAGTTTCTTTCGAAAGGCGAAGCAACTCGTATAGCGTGATCCTTGCTGGGATATTAGCTAATTGAGTCATAACGTCGAAGCAGAATGGAGTATTTGAACTTTCCGATTTGTCTCGTCCAATAGGTCGATTGAAACGAGGCTGCTTCGGAAGTTGAACCTCTTTGGGTTGAGGTTCTTTCTCTTTCTGCTTAACAACCTTCTGAGGTTTTTCAACAGGCACAGGAGGAGTCGCAACTACCCCCAGCTCTGAAAGAGTCTTAGCATTTGGATTAGAAGTTTCCGGATATTGGTAATGGTATTCATTTCCACCCCTTGTAGCAAAAACTTCTTGTTCTTCATCAGAAAGTGGCAGAGCTGCTATCTCCTCGTCGTCTTTCTCCGGAATCGCCGAGGCTCCATAACAGGACTTCTCCTTTCCTTTGCTTTTCGATTTCTTCTTTGACGTGGATGTCGTCCACTGTTCATCTTCAAGCAAATCCGGATGAACCCAAAGGATTTCGCCATTAGGGGTCGTGTGTGATACTAGCCCTTTTTGGCGCTGTCCATGAGGGTCATCGTTGATAGTTTGCATCTTGACCTTTGATACTGGCTCAGCTTGAAACCAGGACAAAGGAACCGATCCGAAGCTAATAGAGACCGCGTTTGCGCCCACCTTCTTCTCTTTTGGCTTCGGTGTCACAATACCAACATCAATTAAGGTTTGTATTTTGTCTTTCAAGACATAACACGCCTTAGTGGGATGGTGGACCCTCCTGTGATACGCACAGTACTTCGGGTCATTAATCTTCTTCGCTTCTTCTTGGTTTGTGACCGGTGGAAGCTTAATCTTGTTATTATCCAGCAGGTATTTGAAGATAACCGGGACTTCATCATCTTTGAACGAATACTCCTTCGGGAATCTGGGCTCAGAGGGCTTAAACTGCTTCTGAGGCTGTTGACTCTGATTCGGTGCCAGCTGGAATGATGACTGCTGCGGTTGTTGTTGCGGTGGCTGTTGTGACGTTTGGTGTGCGTCGACAGCGGCTCCCGACCCTCTTCCTCTGCCTCGAGGATTGAAGTTCTATTTCTGGTTTTGATTATTGTTTAGTGGCTGACCCCTCTCCAAATTCCTTCTTTTGAGGAATCGTTCAGCTTGTTCACCTCTCACCTTCAACTCTTTCCAAGTCTTAGAGGGCACAACTCCCATAACCTCTAGTACATCCAACGACAGATTATTATGACATGTCTGTAGGATGAATTCTTCGGTGAGTGGATCTCTGCAGTTCACCGCTTTGTTCCGGAATCGTTTGACAAACACATCAACCGACTCCCCATTCTTCTGCTTCTCGTCCAACAACGTGCCAATAGAGACCTCCGTGTCGTCATCGAAGAAGTTGGTGAGAAACAGTTCTTCCATATCTCCCCAGCTAGTGATGCTTCCGGGTTTCAGGCGTCGGTACCAATCGAAGGCAGACCCACGGAGGGTCCCTACGAATGACCGGACCATCAGGGCTTTATTTCCTGATATTGCGCCAAGATGTGACTTGAAATAAATCAAGTGCTGAGTTGGTGAACCCCTGCCATCAAAAGGAGTAAAGTTAATCAAATTAAATTTTGGGGGATAAGGAATCAGATCCCACTCCCTCGGGTACGGGTATGGAATGCCCGTTTTCTTCACTTCTTGGGCCGTCATCAGTGCATTGACCTTGCTCTCAAGATCCTGCATTTTCTTGTCTTCTTCCTCAGCCTTCTTCAAATAAACTTGAGTAGGTTGGGTAGCTGATTTGACCGGACCGCTTCCAGAATTGTCTTTATCAGGAGGAGGATCATCAAAGATAGTCTCGTCTTCTTTGTCATCATCCTCAGCTATATGTACAGGTTTGGTATTGCGTTTGCTAGATTCTACCTTTTGGCTCGATTCCGGTTGACTTTGTTGAGCTTGTAAATCCCGTACCTACTGCATCGTCAACTCCATCTCCGTTTTGATCTCAGCTCTGATCTCCTCGCGTTGTTTGGCCAACGCTTCTTGCAGTATCTGAGCCAACTGGTCTGGTGTGATGGCGAAGGATTCTCTTGCTTGCCCTACACTGGATGCGGTATCGTCTGAAGCGATAGCGGAACAAGTATTTGACAGCTCGTCTTCTGACGATAGACCTTCGTGCATCCTTTTGTAGTCTCGGCGTCGGTTGGCCCTCCGTCATAACCGCTCCATTCTTTGAGAAAAACCCCGCTCAACTCTTCCTTCTGAAGAGAAATCGGGGTCAGGATTGACCAACTGCTGTTTTCCTCTGCCGGTCATGTTAATGGTGACCTCAGGGAATTCATCTCACCGCACTGCAGGCTTCCTCTGGTTGAAACATCTCACTTTAGATTTCGACGTTTCGGTCGACAGTCTCTGAAATACGAAAACTCGCTTTGGGGTTTGTGAGCAACCGCATTCCGTCAATACTGCCTTGATGAGTCTCTTGCATGCGCAATGCGATTCATCTTCTCGGACAATCATTTTTCTTGATTTATTATTTTGATAGTACAGCTCATCACTACCATGATTCGAGCAACCTATCTTTGGTTTGTGAACCTTGTTAACATGCACAGGACGACCAGTCGTCGCCTCTGGGCGATCCAAGGTTAAATTTTTAAATACACCCCCTTGCGGGTGTGGAGTCTTCACGGGTCCTAGACGATCATGAATTGATATTCTCTTGTCTTGGACCGGATTAATTCTAACAGGAGGGTGTTTGCGACCCCCTGTGTAGGAAACCACTAAGGGTTTGTTTGCTAGATCTGATTTTTCCTTGACTGGGGCTTTGCCTCGATCGTCAACTGAAGGACCGAGACGATCCGCTATTGTGACCTTGAACTTGGATAAATCTGGGCTAACCCAGGGCTTCACTGGTGATATAGTAGACGGGCCCGGAACAGACGTTTGCGGCGTCTTCGGCACCCAAACTTTACGATTTTTTGGTAGCTTTTCAGACACCAATTCTTTCTTAATTCCTTGCGCTTGTTGGCGAAGAGCACGAGCGTGGGCGGCTTTCTCCTTACGCCTTTGTATCCGTTCTTTTAGGGTTGAACGAGCCCTTTTGACGAGGGTCCATTCCTCCGTTGTAAGTTGTGCAGAAATGTGATTACTTTGCCGTTGAGGCAATTGTACTGATTTCTGTTTCCTCGACTCTAGGTCCGCATAGTAGTGGACCCTGTCGGTTTGTTGCATGGCCCTGGCCAGTTGTCGAGCACGGCGCTGACGCTGTCTCTGACGAGCCCTCTTCGTCAGCACCGGTGAGCAATTTATCAAAGACTCCTTAATTGGTACGGAGTCGTCTGGAGCAGAAACGTTGCGGACAGATTCCTTAGCAACGATCGGGAGAGAATCTTCATCTGCGGCCTTCATTGGCATTGCAGACTTGAAAGTTTTCCTGGGAGAGGAAGTCTTCTTGCACTTGCGCGGGGAGGACGATTTTGAAGGCGAGGATGATAAGTATTCCTCGAATTTCGCCTAATCGAATTCGTATTCGATCTCCTCGCTGACGACGATCTTTATCAGCTGCGACACGGTGGCTTCGGCAGCGAAGCCGCTGGCTCCCACTGTGGTCGTCAGTTTGTTTTCAGCAAAAGTTGAGTTTGTTGAGGAATTCATTGTCTCTTTAATCGATTACAATAAAATTCACAGAAATAGTCTTTTTATAAGACTTCTTTACACAACAAAGCGAAAATTACAACTTCTGAGAAAATAACACAACAGCTGTCTATCAACTATTGTTTTTGTAGGACTTTGCCTGTGCCGGGAACGCTTTGGTTCGTGGACCACCGATTCACAGATCGTGAGAGGGGGGTTTATGATTCTTCCTTCGTTATCGAAGTGTAAATTGGAAATGATATCTTATCGAAGTAAGATAGTCGTTCTTCTTGAAATCAAGTCTAAGCTCGAATGTCAAGGAATCACTCCAGGAACTGAAATCTCTGCTCTCTCTGCTCTGGAATGCTCTAACAAGTGCTCGATCCTCGTCAGAAGTGACCCTAGGGGGGTATTTATAGCCTCCAGGACCTGTAACTGCAAGAACTTGACAAGACAGCAAATTAGACTGGCGAGACAGTGTTTGCTGTCTCGCTGGTCGAGACAGTATTTGTTGTCTCGCCCAGCGAGACAGTAAATATGCTGTCTCGCCCAGCGAGACAGTAAAAGACTGTCTCGCAAAACGAATATTCCTGGCAGTTTTCATTGTAACTGCCTCCCCACGTTTCAAACTCCGTTATTTTGGTAGTTATTCACGTGATTTTCGCCCACGTTGTTTCCCACATCCCCTGGCAGTTAATGGACACGTGTAGGGCAGTTATCGAGATGGTTATTGACCATTTCAACATTGTCTTGCTGGTGAGACAGCAAATACTGTCTCGCTGGCGAGACAGCAAACACTGTCTCGCTGGCGAGACAGTTCATATCTGTCAGTTTTGGGTGATTTTCCCAGTTTTGAGTGATTTTCTATATTTGGATATCTATTAGCATTTTTTAACGCCTACAGTTTTGAGTGATTTTCTATATTTGGATATCTATTAGCATTTTTTAACGCCTACACGGGCGTCGATTATTCTTTGCCTTGAAAGGGATGTAGCTTTCTTGGTAGATGGAGAGGAAAC
>BQKN01050833.1:1010-13288 GCA_022839385.1 Asparagus kiusianus | reverse complement strand
TATGTATTATGATTCCTAAAATATACAATTTTATAATATGTAAGTATCAGTAAAAATGAAGAACTAATGAACATATACCATCAGTTCTCTCCATATATCTTCATATGCTTTCCATGGAAGCTCCTTGAATTTGAAGTACGGGTTCACTATAGTCGCTCTCCGTACTAAAACACCGATGTAGTTGTTCAATTTTTTCGACCAAGGTCCGATTGCTAAATTATCGGACCACTGAAGAATACCCCGAAATCCGGTCGGTGCTTGTTTTGAATCGGGCTTGCTAGCACCCCGTCCAATCTGTTCTTTATCATCTCGCTTCGCCCCTACATTGTCAACATGTTTAGTACCCACTGGTTAAGAGAAAAAATGCAGCCGGGAATTAACAAATTTACTAATTTACCTCTCTCCACTTCTCTATTCATCGCAGCAAGAGCAACTTCCTTCCTCAATTTCATCATATCCCTTAGTTCAGCTAGCCTTTTCTGTGCTTGCGGGTGATTCTTCATGGCATTGGTTTTGGATATGATCGATTCTGGGGGCAATGGTAGCTGTCTAACATCCGGAGTCCAGGCACGTAAATCGGACCCCGCTGCTGGCTGCGAAAATGAAGGTGTCCAAGTACCCTCTGAACATCAATAAATAAGATAGTCAATAAGATTACTCTGTTTCAAATGAAGGTGTCCATTAGCTACAAGAAATTATCAAGATTACACTGTCTTCCAAGCGATTAGTCGTGGTTTCCCATGAGGTAAAATTTGAAACTATGTAAAAATAAATCAAATTGGGAAAAGAATAAATTGTGGGAACTTCTATATTTTATGCTATCGCACTTTAATATCAACTCTGCAGCTGAAAATCAAATTGGCCTTAACTTGTTGATCCCACAATTATTGACAATTGGGTACATCCAACGGTACGATACAGGACCCGCAACTATTGCCTCTCTTGCTAGATGTTGAGTAACATGGACCATGATCGTGAAAAAGGAAGGAGGAAATATTAATTCCAGGTTGCATAAAATTAATGATATTTCTGTTTCAAGTTTTTTAAATTCATTCACATCTATAACTTTGGAGCACAATTTTCTGAAGAACCCACAATACTCCATAATAATTTTCGATGCATCTTTCTCCATATTATTACGCAATGCAACCGGGAGCAATTGATGTAGAAGAACATGATAATCGTGTGTCTTTAGGCCTAAGAGTTTCCTCTCCTGCACCTGAACATTATTTGATATATTAGCTGAATACCCATCTGGTGACTTTACTGATTTAAGGACCTCACAAAATCTCTGCGTCTGCTCTGTCGACATCGTAACACGAGAGGAAGGCTTATGTTTTTTCTTAAGACCAACATCTTGTTCTTGCAACTCTTCTCGTATATTCAATGCAGCTAAGTCTTGACGAGCCCTTAGGTCATCCTTTGACTTATTAGGATCTTGAAGGAGAGTTGAAACTATATTGTCACAAACATTTTTCTCAATATGCATGACATCCAAGTTATGCCTGATTTTAAGCTTTTGCCAATATAGTAGCTGGAAGAAGATACTGAATTTACTCCATCCCTTTGGTAATTTATCGACTCCATTATCAACATATGCCCGTTGGATTGCTCTCTTCCTCTTCAGTGTCTTTTTCTTTTTTCCGGAGCCTCTAACCTTGAGTGAGTCGTACTTAGAATATCGGTTCTTACCAAATCTTATTTTTGGAAGATGCTCAAGCAACTTTACAATATCAGCACCGGTCATTTGACGTGGTTTATTCCTAGTCTCAACAGTGCCATCAAACTTATTGCTCAATTTTCTGTATTTATGGCCCGAGGGCAACCATCTCCTGTTGAACCAATAACAACATTTTCGACTATATGGTAAGTGAAGGCCTTCAAATTCTGGGCCACATACTGGACAAGCAAACTTGCCTTTTGTAGACCAACCAGAAAGATTTGCATAAGCTGGAAAATCATTAATTGTCCACATTAGGATAGCACGAAGTCTAAACGACTCTTTTGCATGTGCATCATATATCAACATACCTTCCAACCATAACTGTTTTAGCTCATCAATTAAGGGCTCTAAGTAGACATCAATATCATTACCTGGTGCATGCTTACCTGGTATCAGTAATGAGAGTATCATATACGGTTGTTTCATACAAAGCAGTGGGGGTAAATTATATGGCATTAAGACAACTGGCCATGTAGACCAACCTGAACTCATAACCCCGAACGGATTGAATCCGTCGCTAGCAAGCCCAAGTCTGACATTTCTACATTCATGTGCGAAATTAGGAAAAGTCTTATCAATATGCTTCCAAGCCTCTGCATCAGCTGGATGTCTCAACTTACCATCTTCTATACGACCCTCTTTGTGCCACCTCATGCTCTTAGCGGTGTCTTTGTTCATATACAGACGTTGCAATCTAGAAAGTAATGGAAAATGGCGAAGCACCTTAGCTGGAATCTTGCTCTGCATGTACACTGACTCTGTTGTCCGCCTTGTTGAAGAGCGGGTGCGTTGTTTCCATCGAGATACTCCACATGTTGGACATTCCTGAAGTTCTTTATTATCCTTATAGTAGAGAATACAATCATTGGGACACGCATCAATCTTATTGTAATCAAGTCCCAAATCGGAAACAATTTGCTTAGCCGCATAAGTTGTTTTAGGAATGCTACGCTCTCCTCCTGGAACTACCTTCCGCAACAAATCAAGAAGCATTTCGAAATAAGTATTTGCCATTCCACTGAGGTTCTTAATATGCAAGAGCTCCAACATAAATGAAAATCTGGAGTACTCGGTGCAACCCTCATACAGATCCTCTTCACTGTCCTCCAGTAGTTTCATTATACGATCCAAGTCCTCAGGAATATGAGCATCTCCAAAGCCTTCTGGGTCATCAACATCTTGAATCTCAGTTGCATCTTGGACATCATCTACGATATCATCTTCACTGTCATTGTTAATATCGTATTCGGTATGGCTAGGTCCACCTTCAGTTTGTAAATTTTCTGTATCATCTGGTACTTCAATTTCAGTACGGCCTTCCCCGTGGTAGGACCAATATTTATATTCAGCGTAAAACCCAGAGTTTGCTAAGTGACTTCGTATTTCATCTCTATTTTTCAGCTTCATATTCTTACATATATAACAGGGGCAGTACATTGCACCGCTACTTAAATTATCTGGGTTCATTTCGGCATAGTTCATGAAGGCTTCACATCCATCCCTATAACGTCGATCGCGAAACCGTTCAATCCTAGGGATATCTATCCATGACTTGTCAGGAATTTTCCTCATCTGTAGGTAATATCTAATTAGAAACTCTATTTGATAATAGATAGTATACCCATATATTTTATACTATTCTTAAACATACGTTGCAACATTTAAGTTAGGCTCATTGAGTTTTGTTTGAAACTTATTAAGGTAGCTTCAACTAATTAGCACCGTCTAACGGCTGTCATAGGAAGGCTTCTATCCATTAAGAATATAGTAGTGCTTACATCCAACTTCATATACTTTGTATATTTTTATTTCCTGAAAATTTCGGCAGCACCTACCCGTTGTTCTCCCTGTACACTGTGCGGATGTTATTATGCGTATTGATAATATACCAAAACGCAGAACATACACTTATTGTACACGGAGAACAACAGGTACGAGTTGCTGACATTTTTAAGAAATGAAAACATACAAAGTATATAAAGTTGGATGTATGCACTACTATATTCCTAACCCGTCCGAGAAGGACAGATCCAATAATTACAAATTTATATACCAAATCTTTCCTAGTATAATATAAAATGAACGATCATTTTTGAGTAGAAAACTTTATCTCCTTCCCAAAAATTCGAGTCGTTTATCTTATATTATAACCTCAAAGAATTGGATGTAATTATTGGACGGGAGTCTAAAGATAACGTGGTATTTTTTCACTTAAATTGGATATATAACACATTATTATATAATATTGTGTTATATAACACTATTCTTTTGAAAACATTTTCTTCCATAACTCACACTAAATTTAAATTATTGTTGTTAGCAAGACCACAAACATCAAAAACGGTCGGCACGCAAGCCATCGGCGGCCAGTAACATAAGGTTTGCTTTATTGACATCTCTGTTTGGAGTAAACATGGTTCTAAATCTGTCTCATATCAATTTGCCCTTTCACATCACAAAAATATGTCCAGCACAAGAGTAAAAACAAATCTCATATATTATGATATTTGAAGGACTTCGGAGCAACTCCAAAACTAATATGGAATTGTCAAAAGACTACTTGAGAGATTAATATACAAAAAAAATTAAAAATTTAAAAACAGCAATTTTCGAAGCCATACCTTGAACCCAATCAGAAATGGCAGCAGCTTGAGGAGAGCAACCCGAAGAGAGGAGGAAATAAGCTACAAAAGAGAAAAGCCTAGCTCAGATCTAGGGTTACTTTTGTCCTCCTCCAAGACTATAAACTAAGTTTGGTTACGAGAAGGCATAAATAAGCTGAAGTTTGATAACTATTATTTGAATAAGAATAGTGGTAACTACATTTCTATTCTTATACGGCATAATTGTGATGCCCAAACTTAGGTTTAACACGTCATTAATTTAATTAGCATGTTTACACTCACCAAAGTTTAGGTTACATATGCATGCAAATATATTCTTCAGAATGTTAAATCGCTTTAACTGATTTGATCACACAACAGATGAGGGCCTGCTTATCCTACTGTATCATTGTTTTTCTCTACAAATTTTCATTAACTAACTAGGAGACTTTCTCTAAACAGACTCAAAATTAAAGTACTCAAAATTAACGTTTATTAAAATTGTTAATCATAAGTAGACATCAACCTTCATTAATATAATTTCGTTGTACACGGGGAGAGAGAGGAGAAAGGGGGAGATCGAAACCCTAGCTCAGATCTAGGGTTTCGACGAGACAGGAGAAGGGAAGAGGGGATCGGAGAGACAGAGGTTACCTGCGTGCGTACGTCGAGTCAGAACTTGGTTTCTCGGCGGCAGCGGGGTATCTCGCCGGCGACGAGACTCGTGAGAGTGGCTGAGATCGAAGGGGAAGCGAGGGAGGCAGCGGGGTATCTCGCCGGCGACGAGAGTATTGAGAGTGGCTGAGATCGAAGGATCAGGTAGGGATTGCGAAGGAGCGGGATCGGAGGGTTTTCTTGGCTGAGAACGAAGAAAAGGGATCTGAAATTTTCGTGAGGATTAAAAGGGGGTTTTCTTTACGCGTGTCCCATTATTCTAGACGGATAAATCCGTCTGTAATACTTCCTAGACGGATATTTCCGTCTGGGAAAGTGGGTCCCACGTTTTTTAAATTTAAATTTTAAAAAGAGGTACGGTAATTATTCTAGACGGAAATTTCCGTCTAGAATACAATCTAGACGGAAATTTCCGTCTAGAATAAATTATTCCAGACGGAATAATACAGACGGAATTTTCCCGTCACGACGTTAATTATCCTAGATGGAAAAATTTCCGTCTAGGATAATCCGTCTACAATAATCAAATTTTTACTAGTGTTGCTCGCAACAAAAACATATGTTATATATATTGAAATCATTGCCTAGGAATTTCTAAGAAAATTTTTATATTAATATATGAATATCATATGCTGTGTGTGTGATGGCAATGGAGTTTTAATCAAGTGTTTGCAGAAAAATATACTTCTATGTGCAAATTTTCTCCCCTAGCACGATAACTACTTCTCTCATCTAGACATGTTCTTTCTTTTGATAATAATGACGCCCTTCCTTGGTACAAGTTTAACTACAAACATATATATTTAAGAAATAAAAAAAGAAATTTAGGTTGCAATAAAGTAACAAGAAATAACACAACATATAATACAAAATGTTGATGGTAAATGTGTAAAAAAGTCGAGGAAAAAAAAAAAAGAGAATAAAAGATGTGAGAAAATAAAGGGGAAATGAACATAATACTAGCAAGTTTGAAACCAACATAAGTAGCATAACATTCTTTACAATATGCATGTTTAGCACATTTCGCTGTCCTTTGCATTAATAACAAATTTACCTTCGTTAGCTTTACTAGAGATCGATCACGGAAAATACAAATATATATTATTCGTTGTCAACTTTGAATCAATATAAATCACGGAGCAAAACAAAAATATAAACTTGTTTAATGAAATATAAGAATTAGGTGTAATAACCAACTTTTGGCGTTAAATCTCAAACACATGCTTCATTCTTATGTTTTTTCCCGTAGAATATATGATTTTTAAATTTTCATGATTTAGGTCCAACTATTTTCGAATCCCGGGCGTAAATAGCAAAGCGGGTCAAATTGTTACCAAAACGAACCCGCATCCGAACCCGTAGCTTTTTCCAGTCAATTCAAAGAAGCCAAATTGCCAGAACAAACGCACGAACTCAACGCACCATTACCGAAACTGACACCTGAAACAGAACCGCCACGTGGCGTTCATTTTCTTTCACCCTCCACCTTTTCACCTTCTTCCTCAATCCAAATTCACCGCTTACATAATAACCTCGTTACGGCCGATTCATCAGATTAAAAACGGCGCAGTAAAAAAATAAAATAAAATAGCAGTGATAATTCTCCCGCTCTCGTCATTCAAAATTCTCTTTGAAAGCTCAAATTGCCATTCTTTTATGTATAAATCAAAATTCAATTTTCATCGCCATTTTCTCTCTTCGACATAACAAAACCCTAGCTCTCTAGATCTCATCTCCATGCCTCCAGGCGCGAGAAAGAGGAAAGCGGCGAAGCGAAAGAATCAGATGATGGCGGCCGTCGACAATCAGCACCGTCAGCAGCAAGATTCTTCTACGAGCCCTGACCCTAACCCTAGTTCTCACGGTTAGATTCTCTTTCTCTTTTACGATCGTTGATCTTTTGATGATTCTTGGTTAATTGGTCGGATCTGATGCAGGGAATGAGATCGAGACGACGCCGGTTGTAATCGAGGACGACGGCGATGAACCTTTTGAGACGCCGAGGTTTCAGCCGGAGACGCCGAGGATTCCGCCGGAGACGCCGTATTATTCGTTGGAGAGATTGAGAATTGGAAGAAGAGATGATCTCGAGGGCTTGAGGTTTCTAGCGGAGACACCATATTATTCGACAACGGATAGCGAGGAAATTGCGAGGAGGGATGAGATTGAGGGATCGAGTGAAGAGTGTGTTCTTGTTGGGGAGAATTCTAAGGGTTTTGATGTGGAGATTACTTCCAAGGATGAGATTGATAGCTTGGGAGATAGAAAATTTGAGGAATTAGAGAGTTCTGATACTTCGGAGGGTTTGAAAGAGACGAAAGATGGGGTGACATTGGAGAAATCGGAGACTGAGAATGATGTTCAATCGATTGAGAAATATGTTGATGTTGATGAAGAGAGGACTCCCAATGCTTCTAGTGGAGCAGTTGATGTTTCCTCAATCAACGAAAAGGATGTGAAAGTAGTGCCGTGGCCATATGAGGAGATAGATTCCATTAATGGAGAAGCAAAGGCTGGCATCGAGAATGGTGACAGAGATGTAGAAACGAAGTTTGACAAGGATGAGGGTTTAAAAAAGAAAAAATTGGATAATTTGTTCGAGAAGAAAGAACATGAGTTTCCTGCTACTGGGAATTCCAAGGATGTTCTTGAATTAGTTCAAGAAATTCTGCCTCAGACTGATGCGGATTTCACGAGTGATAAGTTGGGGAAATCTGCTGAGAAGAGCTTTTTACCCACTAAAAGTTCTGGTCTTATTGCTGAAGAGTCTGCGGATAAAGCTGAAATTATTGAGAAATCTGTTGCTGTTAATGAAGAGAGTACTCCCATGACTTTGATTGAGGCAATTGATGTTTCTTCATCCAATGAAAAGGTAGCGAAAGTAGTACCATGGCCAGATGAGGATATAACTGCTGTTAATGGAGAAGTGAACAGTGATACTGAAGTTGTTACTTTTGAGAAGGAAGGCGAGGTTGATGGAGACAGAGATCTACAGATGGATGTCCAGAAAAATAAGGGTCTAAATGAGAATAAATTGGAGAATTTAGTTGAAGAGAATGAACAAACTTTTCTTCATATTGAGAATTCTAAGGACTTCACTGGATCAGTTGAAGAAATTCTTACTGAGATTGATGAGGATTGTGCTACTAATAAGCTGGACAAGTCTGCGGGGAAGAACATCTTACCTGTTAAATGTTCTGTTCTTATTACTGAAGAGACTGTGGATGAAGCTCAATTGGTCGAGAGCTCTGTTTCTGTAGATGAAGAGAGGACTCCCAATTATTCAATTGTGGCAGTTGACGTTTCTTCATCAGGAGAAAAGGAAGTGAAAGTAGTGCCATGGTCAAATGAGGAGAGAGATTCCATTAATGAAGAAGTGAATGATGATTTTGAGGTTGTTACGTCTGACAAGAAAGGTGAGGGTGGTGGAGACAGAGATATACAAAAACAGTTCCAGAAAAGCGGGAGCGTAGAAGAGACAAAATTGGAGAAGTTGGTTAAGGAGAATGCACAATCAAATGCTTTTACTAAGAGATCTAAGGATGTTCCTGAATCAATTCAGGAAGTTCTACCTCGGATTGATGAGGATTTGAGTAATAAGTTGGAGAAATCTGCTGAGAAAAGCTTCTTACCCGTTAAAAGCTCTGCTCTTATCACTGAAAAAACTGCAGATGAAGCTCAATCGATCGAGAAACCTCTTTCTGTTGATGAAAAGGGGACTCCTAATTCTTCAATTGGGACAGTGGATGTTTCTTCATCCAATGAAAAGGAAGTGAAAGTAGTGTTGCCAGATGAGGGGGTAGATTCGGTTAATGCAGAAGTGAATGGTAATATTGAGATTCATAATTCTGAGAAGGGAGGTGAAGATGGGGATAGAGATCTACAAACAGAGCTCCAGAAAAGTAAGGGTTTGAAAGAGTCAGAATTGGATAATCCGGTTAAGGAGAATGAATACTTTTTTCCTGGTGCTGGGAGTTCTAAGGATGTCGATGGATCAGCTCAAGAAATTCTGCCTCGGATTGATGCTGCTTTGACTAGCAATAAGTTAGATAATTTTTTTGAGAGGAGCTCCTTACCTATTAAAAATTCTCTTCTTATTACTGAAGATGTAACTCAAGGCAATAGAGCACAACATATGAATCCTGAAAGCGAAGTTGGCACTATCAATTTTTCACCAGTGAAGGAGGCTGCAGATCCCTCTCCTGATGCTACACAAATTGAGATTGCGGAGAGAAATGAGGTATGCAAATTATGTGGTGTTTTACTCAGTCGTTTAGCCTTCTATTGCACGGTTTATTGACATGGTTTTTGTTGTCATCTGCAGATTGCATACAATCGACCAGTAGTGCGCCGTGCAACATTTTGGAATTGTTGCGGTTTATTTGAAGTTCTTACAAGCGTCAATAAATAAGCTGAGGTAAGGAGAAGAAGAAAGCCTCTCTTTTCTTTATCTTACTTGAGAGTTGAGAATAACTCTTTGCCCATACATCAGTTCAGGTCTAATTGTTGTCTGATTCGAAGAAAAATAGGATGCCCTTGAAATGCATGTCACTGTTCTAATCTTTCCTTGGGGTTGGGGGTTGTTTTCAGAGGGGGAAGAGGTATAAAGAACCAACATCTTTAAAAGTATTTCACAGGTTCGTTAACAATAATTTAGTGGCAAAAAACCCAAATAAATCTTCATTTATTGAGAGCTACACTTGTCAATCAGTTCATTTGTTGAGCATCAAAGTATTGTAGGTGGATGCTCTGAGCTCTCGTATCAGCCTATTTATTAATGTAACAACAGTGGGAGATTAACTCCACACGAACACAGAACAAACTATTTGGCATTTAACAGAAGTTCTGATTTAGGCAAGTGATTTCCGATTTTAGTCCATTTTGGATAGTTTTGATCCAATGACAATCAGGTTTTCTTTCCAGAAAATTTATCATTGTCATGGAGTATAATCCACAATGTTGTCCATTTTCATATGTTTCAGCACAATGAAAATTAATTAATTGGTACTTTAAAATTCACAATTTTCATGAACACCCACGATCGTTGTCCATTTTTTTAATCATTTTGATCCAATGACAATTAAATTTTCTTTCCTCAAACTTCGTCTTTTTTGGCTATAACCCATAATTTTTGTCCATTTTCATCTTTTTGGACTCAATGACAAATAATTAGAGTAATTCAAAATTCTCAAATTTCAAGAGTTATAACCCATGATTTTGTCCATTTTCGGTCATTTCTACCAACCCAATGACAATTTACTTTTTTTTTCTGTGAAACTAACAGTTTTCATTGGCTATAACTTGCAATTGTGTTCATTTTCATCTATTTCGACCCAATGATAATTAATTGGCATGCTTCAAAATTCCCATTTTTCATGGGCTATAATACACTATTTTTGTCCATTTAGTTCAATGGCAATGGAGTTTTCTTTCCTCAAAATTCACTATTTTCATGGACTATAACCCCCATTTTGGTCCATTTTCACCTATTGCGACCAAATGACAATTTCCACGATTTTCGTCCATTTTCAACTGTTTCGGCTCAATAGGAATTAAGCTTTATTTCCTTAAAACTCACCATTTTTTGTGCTATAACTTATGATCTTTGTCCGTTTTTACCTATTTCAACTAAATGGCAAGTAACTGACATATACTTCAAAATTGACAATTTTCATGGGCTATATTATATGACCTATGATTTTTGTCCCGGTATCTTGAAAGTTTCTCTTCCAATCAATATTGAGACTTGCAAATATCTGTATCCTTAATTTATTATTATAATAGCCAATGTTCTTGTTTACAAGGATGTTGGCAAATTCATTTGTTTCATGATCGTCCTCTTACTCTTTCTTTACTTCTTCCTTTCTTCCTCTTTCCTTTTCTTTCTTCTTCTCCTGTGCCTTTGTTGCCTTAAAAGAATAGTGTTATACAATGCCCACTCTCTCATCTAGGTGCCTAGGTGCTGAGTGTTGGCTGTCAGAAGTGCCCAATGGTTTCTAAAAATCTTTTTTGTTTCCATCTTTGCATGTAAACCTGCTCTGTATAGTGTATTTTTCTGTTTAAAAAAATCCCCTTGATTTCTTCACTTTTGAAGGATTACGTTGTTAGAAGCAAGTATTAATTCACTCCTCAAATTGTTTTTAGTTGTTTGTTTTATACCTTGCCATATTGAAATTTATTGTCAATGAAAGATCATAGTTTTGTAGCTCTCTCTAAGATACATGCATCATCTCTTGCTGCACCATATAAACTAATGTTATGATAGACTCTCTTCTTTCATATTGTCATGTCTAAATCTAACTTGTACCAAACTATGATAGATTCTCTCTGGCCTCCAAATTCTGGGACTAACTAGAGGACAGAATCTGAGCCTAAGGTATAGAAGCTAGTTTGCAACTCATAAAACTAAGTATGTCTCGGAATTGGATCAAACTGCCTTACTAATTTCACTAATACATTATGTTCCCTTTTTAGTGAACAACGGCACGGAGGGCATATTGGTTATACTGATTATAGAATAGTCAGTATGACTTTAGCTGATATGATAATAATTAATCTGGTTCTTGTGGATTATCCACCTGGGTAATATTATTGTCAACTGCAACCTGTGAGCTTAGATCAGTAAACTCAGATGAAGGGAAAGAACTGAGGATGTAAAATCTATTCCCCTGATGTAATTTAGAGGCCATATAAAGTGTTTTGTTTGTTATGTAGATTGCCTGATACATTTTATTTGCATTAAGAATTTGTTCTTCCTTTATTTACATACTTGTCCCTTGCCAGGGAAGGGAATTTGCAAGATTGCTAAGATGAGAAAATTCTAACATCTCTAATGATTATTTTGCTGTTTTCCTAGCCCATCAATTGTGAGTTGTGGATTTGGTACCATAGCATGGAACTTTATATGTCAACTTGCTTAGCTCTGGACTCATAGGTTGACTAAATACAAGAGTGAAGGCAAAAAAAAAAAAGTGTGAGAGGATAGGTTTTTAATCTGAGACCTCTATGAAATAACTAGATCCTTTTAGATTCAAATATCCAAGTTAAAAAACTACGAAAAAAGCACCAACCAGTTCTGGAAGAACTTGCTGTAAGCAAATACTAATTTGGACTGCATTTCACTAGAAAATGTTAGGTTGGAGGTGGATACCAACCTCCGACGACGGAGGAGCTCCGACGAGCTCCAGGTGAGCGCAGGCGAAGATGGAGGCAATCTCGAGCAGTTGAGCTCGATCGACGAACGCGATGGTGGATTGGGGCGAACGCGACCCTCGTGG
>BQKN01050831.1:0-15916 GCA_022839385.1 Asparagus kiusianus | reverse complement strand
ATTTGCCAGGTCAGATTCCCACTCTTAAGGTGGAGCTTCCGTACGCTTATCTGATGGCCTGGTTCGTCCTCCACCGCTCGGATATGATGTCGGTGCCGAACGCCACCGATCACTCCGTTCCCCTGCTACAGTTGCTTGAGAATGGTAGGTGGGAGGGCCGAGGATTTTCTGATGTCAGACAGCAGCTACAGGTCCACAAGTGTTGGGCGTTCTCCACTTGTTTTCCGCAGTTCTCCGGCCGGTACGGCGAGTGCTTGATAGATGATGAGAGGCCGAGAGAGTATCGGACTCACTTAGACATTGGCTGCTTCAATTGGCTGGTGAACATCAGGCCTGGCTATCTGAATTTTCGGGTGAGGGATCAGTGCTTCATAGAGCTATATCTACCCTGCCGATTCGCTCGCCAGTTTGGCTATGATCAGCTCTACATCGGGAATCCTCGTCAGCAGCTTCGGACCCATAGTGGTTTGGTAGACGGTCTCCGTGCATGGTTGTGGACCGTGACTGGCTGTACTGGTGCTAAGTTCAGTCTCCCGAGTATTGATCGGCAGTTGAACCTCACTTTCTTGAGCTGCAAGTGGTTACTAGCAGCTAACAAGACTGTTCCCGTGAAACCGATTGCAGAGATAGAGGCTGAGGAGGCTTCTCAGATTGATTCCCTTAGGATTCGGGAGAACGCTCGAGCACAGAGGGCGCGGAACAAGACTCGCCGAATTGATGAAGAGGGCCAGAGGACATTCCATTCCACAGACGAGGCTTCAGGCGGGGATCCCGAAGATTATGATGACTTTTGCGAGCGAGGTTTGCAATTCATCTTTTACTTCTATCTTCCAGAAGTGTTGAAACTGACTATGGTTTGATGTTTCAGGGACCACAGTTGATCAGGATGAAGAGTTCCGTCCTCCTCCCCAGGCGAGACCTTCAATCCCCATTGCTAGGCGGAAGAGATTAGCTCGTAAGCCACGTGCAGCTTCCCGAGCTTCTGATATGGACCTGGCTGGCGATGATCCTGCCAGTGACGGAGGTAATATCCATCCTATGAACCATTCTCTTGGTTATTCGGAACATTGACTCATGCTCTTCTATCTCTATATAGGAGTGTGTGGAGAGAATGAGATGAGTCCCGATCCCATTCCCGTATCTCCCGATGAGTCTGACCCACTACCTCATGTAGAGAGGCCTACAGGGGTTGCTGACATTAGAGAGGAGATCAATGTAGGACCCGATTCCGTGAATCCAGGTACATCTAACACTGACACTGTATTTCTTTAGATAATACACGAATGAATTTGTGTATTCTCTAACTGTCCTCTACTTCTTGCTTCTTCAGATAATTTGCAGGAGGTGAATCCTGGAAATGAAGAGGCTGATGCACCTGTGAGAGGTAACTCATTTCCACTAGTTGTAGTCTCTTCACTCTTCTTTGGCACTTATATCTTTTTATGTCAGATTTCTCCATCGATGACTTTGACGAGGGAAGCTTGTTTGCGGACACTCATATGATGCGCTACATATATAGCTCTCCTCAGATCGATGACCAGTTACCTAGGGATATGTTTTCTGAGCCCGCCTTCGCTAAAAATCCCGAGGATGGTTCCTTTGAAGGTATGTGCTTCTTTCTGAGTTAATTATAGGACTAGCCAATCTTGACTAATGCAACTATAATGTAACGCCTCTGCGAATTCTGTTTTGAATCTGGCAGGAGCTTTTGTTGAGAAAGACCCTGTTGAGTCGGCTGTGAGACCAACTACACCAGTTGATGCACCTACAGTCATTACACCTCCACTACCCCCAGCGGCTCAAGGGGAAGAAGGTATAAGTTAACTCATTGAAGAGTGTTATTCCCTTTTTTCTTATTAAGACTTTTGACGGACTTCTCCCTTTTTTGTGTAGGGCGTTCTTCTCGTCTTCATGTCTTAGTGAAGTAGTTGTTATCTGACGACGATCCTGACAAGGTCGTCATCTGCATAGAAGTTCGTTCCTTCTTCTCCTTTGTGAATGCTATGATCGGCAAGCTCTTCCACGGCGGACTTTCACTTCACCAGTTTAAACCTCTCCTTAATTCCAGAATCAACTTGATAAGGGAAGCAGGATATCCAGACTTAGCGAAGGCTATAGTTGACGATCTTGACTGTTTAGAGCATGAGCTCCAGATGTTTCGTGAGCTTCGAGATATCGGTGTCTCTTCATTCATCGCTGCTGAGCTGGAGACCCGTTTGCAGTCACTGCGCGAGACTCAGGTTCTTGCTAGTCTTGAGGTTCAGGTGCGGCGAGATCGAGTAGCTCGAGTTGAGACCGGCCTTGCTACCAGATTATCTTCCCTTGCCGAGCTTGACTCTTCCATCATCTCTTGTGAGACCCAGATAGACCAACTCAGAAGAGAACTCCGCGAGAAAGAGGAGACCTTGGGTATTCTCCAGATGACGAGAGGACAGGATCAGCAGACCTGCACTGCTTTATCTGACGAGCTGACATCCTTAAAGCATGAGCTGGTTGAGACAGAGGAGACTGCTGCGAAGACCTCTGCCGCTACCGAGGAGTCCATTAAAGCTGAGCTTAGCCAAGCTTATGATGATAAGCTGTCTAAGTTCAGTCAGCAGATTTTTAGCCACGGGCTTAATGTGTGATTTTGTTTGCTGAGTGTTTTGACTCTTGACTCTCTCAGTGACACTGATTTTCATCTTTTTTATTTTTATTATGATTCGTCATTCCGTTTGAAATGTTAACCATAATACTCATAGGATTTTTGGCAAACCCTCAGCCATCAACGGGTTTGATGAGCCTTTACCGACTACCGTTTGAGTCGGGCTAGCATGCGAATTGTTTAAATCCGTTCGCATGTAACGTTATGCTCAGAGATTGAATTCTCTGAGACTTTGTGCTATGATGTCGAATACATAGACTTCGTCATTGTTACGGGAATAGGCTACCCGGCGACACGTGTGAGGTGTTGGCTTTAGGATTTTTGGCCAACCCCCAGCCTCTAACGGATTTGATTAGCCTTTACCGACTACCGTTTGAGTCGGGCTAGCGTGCGGATTGTCTAAATCCGTTCCACACGTGACGTTAAGCTAAAAGAGTTAACTCTTTTAGTGCTACGATATTGAATACGTAGACTTTGTCTTTCTCCTGTGAAAAGACTAAACAGCAACGTGTATAAGACGTTGACTTAGGATTTTTAGCAAATCCTCAGCCTTCAACGGATTTGATGTGCTCTTACCGACTACCGTTTGAGTCGGGCTTACATGCGAATTGTTTTAATCTGTTCCGCATGTGACGTTGCGCTAAAGGAATGAACTCCCTTAGACTTCGTGCTACAACTTCGAATGTGTAGACTTTGACATTGTTATGGGAATAGGCTACCCAGCAACGTGTATTAGACGTTGGCTTATCCCTATTTAGGCTTTGGGACAAAGGACCCCAGAGTCAGACTCTGGTATCTTTTTCTACGGATAAAGACCAAACCGGCGACGCGTGTTAGGCGTCGACGTATCCTTTCTTAGGATTCAGGATAAAATTCCCCATGCGTGTGAGGCATGGATTTCGGTGTTATTAATAACAACCTGCCACAATGTTGAATATGCGGACGGATGTTCTTTTTAACGGTTAAGAATAACCGGCCGCGCGTGTTAGGTGCGGACTTATCCTTACTTAGGTTTCAGGATAAAATACCCCAGAATCGAACTCTGGTGTCTTTTTCAATCGGAAAAAGACTAAACCAGCAGCGCGTGTTAGGCGCAGACTTATCCCTGCTTAGGTTTCAGGATAAAATACCTAAGATGAATCTTAATTTTATAAATTTTGGAAAAAGAGTTGGTGTGGGAAGGAAGAATTTTATATTCTGTTCCCTGAACAAGGAAGGAAGAATTTTATATTCTATTCCTTGTTTCTGAAAAGGGAGAATTTTATATTCTATTTCCAGTGCAAGAAGGAAACTAGAAGTGGGATCTCCACTCCGAGAATCCGGAAGATCTAGATAAACTTACCTTTTATAGGATCGGTTATCTGATCGAGAGAAGAGTTCTTCGTTTATCGAAGTGAAATTTCTGCTTCGGTTATAACCATGAAAGGGTTGAACCAAAGAGAAAAGAAAGAGAGTTCTTTCGTTTATCGAAAGGGGGCTCCGAATTGAGAGTGGACCTTTTTGGTGGACTCACTGTCAATTGAAATTGATCAGTGAGGGATTTTGGTGATGAAAATGAACTTGGGTTATTCTTTAGAATATTAAGTATAATATTCTTCAAGGAACTTCCCGATAAATGGGTCGTCCTGAACGTACTAGGGATAGTACTTCTTCAAAAACTTCCCATTTATTGGCATTAATTGCCTGTTACCCTCTAGAGAAATTAAGCGATAAGCGCCGTTCGAATAGACTGTGTCTATTACAAACGGTCCTTCCCACTTAGGTTCGAATTTACCTTTCTTCTTGGAGGTGAGGATTATTGGTCGGCGAGCAGCGAGGACCAGATCTCCTTCCTTGAAGCTTCTTTGGCGGACTCTTTTGTCAAAAGCCCTGGATATCCTAGCCTGGTAGAACTCGATGTGTTGTTGGGCCTCCAAGCGTTTTTCGTCCAGCCTTTCGAGTTCCTCAAGACGTTTTTGATGATGTTCTTCGGTCGTCATCTCCGTTGCGAGAGCGATCCGAAGGGAGGGGATTTGAATCTCTAACGGTAGTACAGCTTCACATCCGTACACCAGAGAATATGGAGTGGCTCTTGTAGGAGTGCGTATTGTGGTGCGATAAGCCCAGAGCGCTTCGCCGAGTTTATCGTCCTAATCTCGCTTATTGGTCTTCACAAGCTTTGACAGGATCTTAATGATTGTCTTGTTGAAAGCCTCAGCTAATCCGTTCGTAGCGGGGTAATAAGCTGTCGACGAAATGTCCTGAATTTTGAATTTGTCACAAAACCTGATGAAGGCATTGCTTATGAATTGTGGACCGTTGTCATGAATGATCCGCCTCGGCACGCCGTGTCGGTATATGACGTAATGCTTGATGAAGTTGATGACGTTGTTCGTCTTCACTTCTTTAAGCGGAATGGCTTCAGCCCACTTTGAAAAGTAGTCGGTGATAGCGAGAATAAATCGATCACCTTTGACTGAAGGAGGAAAGATAGGACCGACAATATCCATACCCCATGTCTCGAATGGCCAAGACGTGGTTGATGTGTGTAATCGCTCCGGAGGTTGGTGCATATAATTTGCATGCACTTGACAAGCATGACATTCTCGGGCGTACTCGATCGCGTCACGAACCATTGTTGGCCAGAAATATCCCATTCTTCTGATTCGATCATACAGCTTGGGACCAGGCTGATGTGCACCGCATTCTCCTTCATGTGCTTCCTTAAGAACTTCTTTTGCTTCTTCGTTCGAAAGGCATCGGAGAAGCAAATCATCATACCCCCTGCGATATAGCGTACGGGTCTCGGTATTGTAAAAGAACCGCGGAGCTCTTCGGCGAATAGATTCTTTTTCTTTTGCGTCCTCTGGTAAAATGCCGTATTGGACATAATCAATAAGGGGAAAACGCCAATCTCGGGACTCAGACCCGATTTGGGTTGAGTTCACCTCTTTGGCTTTTCCATTTCTATCATCCTCCTCTTCAACCTCCATATCGTATATAGGTATGCAGAGTTGGTGTGATCTCACCGTGACTAGCATTTCAGTTTCGGGCGGCTGCGCGAGTGATACTGCCAGTGCTGCCAGTGCATCCGCATAAGCGTTCTGGAGACGCGGGATATATTCGATATAGAATTCTTCAAAAGAATCTGCCATTCTGACAGCCTCCTGGTGGTATGGAATCAGGTCTGGGTTCCTGACCTCATACTCTCCACGAACTTGGTTGACGATCAATTGAGAATCTCCAAAGGCTTCGAGATATTCAACCCCCAGCTCTTTGGTGAAACTGAGTCCAATGATGAGCGCGTTGTACTCGGCTGCGTTATTGGAATATGGATTCGTTAGTGAATAAGCTCGGGGCATCACGTGCTTCCCTGGGGAAACTAAGACAACTCCAACTCCGGAAGTGACCTTAGGACATCCAAGGGTTACTGCCTTATTAACTGCTCTTGAGGCACCATCAAAGTATAACTGCCATACTTGTTGGTGTGACGTGGTATTAACCTCGTGGGTTTCATCTGGCAAGTCATCGTATACTTCAACCGTATCTGTTGTCGGGCTTGCCGCCAAAAGATCACAAATCGTTTGTCCTTGACCGACTTCTGCTGTTTGAAGTGCAGATCATACTGAGACAAAAGAAGGTCCCACTTTGCTAACCGCCAATTCATCAAACCCGGTTGAGTCATGAATACCCATACCGGATTAACATTAGCGATGACGTAAATCGTCTGGCCAACTAAGTAATGTCGCATTTTCTGTACCGCAAACACCAATGCGAGACATTCTTTCTCGATCATCGGGTATCGAGACTCGGCGCCTATCAAGGTCCGACTTAGATAATAGACTGCCTGTTCATGACCATTATCATCGTCTTGTGCTAATAAAGCACTTATCGAATGGTTCATCGCCTTGATGTAAATCAAGAACGGTTTACCTGATTTTGGTGCAACAAGAACAGGGGGATTCATCAGATATGCCTTGATATCTTCGAATGCCTTCTGGCAGGCATCGTCCCAAATAAACGATACGCCCTTCTTGTTTAGCTTAGAAAATGGTTGGCACTTTCCAGAAAGATTTGAAATGAACCTCCGGATATAAGCCAGACGACCTTGCAATCCTCGGAGTTCCCTTAGATTCCTCGGGGGTTGCAATTCATTTATCGCTTTTACCTTGTCTGGGTCAATGTGTATACCCTTAGTGGTGACGACGAATCCAAGGAATTTTCCACTGGACATTCCGAGGAAGGATTTTGTAGGATTCATCTTCAACTGATGACTCCGCATAAGATCAAACATCGTTCTCAAGTCCTTGATGTGATCTGCTTTGTTGCGGCTTTTTACCACCAAATCATCAACGTAGCATTCCACCGTTTTCCTGAGATGTTTCTGGAAAATCTTAGTCATTGCTCGTTGGTATGTAGCACCTGCATTCTTCAGACCGAAAGGCATCACCGTGTAGCAGAAGATACCGAGGGGCGTTCTGAATGCTGTATGTTTCTCGTCGTCCGGGTGCATCTTGATTTGATTATACCCCGAAAAGCCGTCCATGAAGGACATTCTTTCGAATCCACATGTATTGTCAATAATGACATCCGTGATCGGGAGAGGAAAATCATCTTTTGGACATGCTTCATTCAAATTCTTGAAGTCGATGCAAATCCTGATCTTGCCATTCTTCTTCATGACGGGAACGATGTTGGCTAGCCAGTCTGGATGTTGTTCCTCTCGGATGAATCCTGAGTCGATCAACTTCTTAACCTCAGCCTCGATGGCTTCCATGATCTGCGGACGAAACCGTCTTTGCTGTTGCTTGACAGGTTTGGCATCCGGCTTGATGTCGAGGCGGTGCATTGCCACATTGGGGTCAAGCCCTGGCATGTCTTCATAGTTCCAGGCGAAGACATCAATGTACTCTCTGATCAAGGCAATTAACTCTTCCTTCTCATCTGAGGGGAGACTACCACTGATGAATATGGGCTTTGGATTGGCTTCATCACCCATATTGATCTGGACTACTTCGTCTTCGGTGGGTGGCTCTCTTTGCTCGAACCTATCACCATATTGCATGTTCAAGTGATGAACCCATGGGTCCTCCCACGTTTGCATTTGATCGTCGTCCTCCATTGTAGATGGATCAGCTGTAGTCATGTTCGACATTAAGGCTTTGAACATTTCTCCCAAACTTGTGTCGGAATCCTCAGCTGAAGAGTCTGGCAAGTACCCATCCTTAGCTTTGTTAGCAATTTGATCAATGGTTTGCCAACCACATTCGTCATCTGATGAGACATAGCCTAGGCCTCTCTTGTGACGGTAATAATTATCCGGTTTCCCTTTTGGGACATATGCCATTTTGACTGGGACACGGGAACCTCGGTCGAAGTATAAACCTTCTCCGAGTGTAAAGTCGTACCCTTGTTTTTCCATGAGCGTACGCGCTTCCGGACTATACTTTGATAGGTGAAGACCAGATTTGTCATCGTCTTCATCTTCTCTTAGGAAATGATCCGGCAACGGAAGATTTTCTCCTTTACCGTAGATCACTTCTTTTTGTCCTCCTGTTTTGGCAGGAATAATCCGAGTTGTTCCGAAGGAATGCTGGGGGCGTTTCTTCGTTACATACGATGATCGGAGTGGCATACATAAATCGGGATTATTGTATAATCCTTCTATCACATCATCAAGAGACAAGGAGTACTCTAAACCAGGATTTATTTTAATATCGGCAAGTTGCCAGTTACAACCGCCGTCTAACGACTGTTCGTCATCGAGATTGATTACAAAGGGTACAATGTCATTCAAAACAAAACCACCATTGTAATCGAATCCGGCTTCGGAATCAGCTTCTTCTCCGCTGTCCGTGCCTTGGATCGATGGTTCCGTGTCGGATTCGTTACCATAAAGGAGAGAATCTGTGAAGTAATTCTCATACCCTTTGAATGGTTGCTTATCCGCGACCACCGTCCTAACTCTTCCATCAGTGTCGACATATTTCAAACACTGATGTAGAGTGGAGGGAACTATAACATTACTATGGATCCAAGGCCGACCCAATAGTAAGTTATAGGATGTCTCAGCATCAATCACGTAGCACGTGACCTCCGTCTTTAAATCGCCCATTTGGCACTTTATCCGGATTTTACCCAAAGGTCTTGACCCGCTGGTGTTGAATCCGTAGATGACTGTGCCTGTAGACGCCAACTTGCTGACTGGAATGCCAAGGCTGTGCATTAGTCGAAGTGGCATAATACTCACAGCGGAACCCGGATCCACTTGGATTCGGTTGACTTCACTGGAGCCAATGTACCCGACGAAATATAGGGGCCGATCATGATTTGAATTCTTCGTCTGCATGTCCTCTTTGGTGAAGGTGATGCAGGGAAGGTTTTTAGCTACCACGTTACACTGTTGGGCTAACAATTCTAGCTCCTCAGGTGCTGGCTTGATCCTGGTAAGGAACGCCTCTGAATCGGCCAAGGCCTCTTGTAAGGCTTCTCTAGTTTCCTTGGACAACCGTAGTAGCTAGTACAGCGTTATCCGTGCTGGAATATTGGCCAGCTGAGCCATGATGTCGAAGGCACGCGGATTTTTTGAACTCTCTGGTTTGTCTTTTCCAATCGGACGACTGAAACGAGACTGCTTCGGATTCTGAACCTCCTCGGGCCTCTTTTCTTTCTGTTTGTCAACCGGTTGCCGTCGAGCATCTTCAACCGGTCTGGGAACTGCAATCACCCCCAGCTCTGTGAGAGTCTTGGCTGGTCCTCGTTTTGTCACCCCCTGCTCAGCAAATTGATCGCCCGGGGATGGATATTTGAAGTGGTATTCATTTCCACTCCGGGTCGCAAAGACCTCCTGTTCCTCGTCGGAAAGTGGGAAAGCGGGGATTCTTTCGTCATCTTCTCCTGGGATGGCAGAAACTCCGTAACAAGACTTGCCTTTCCCTTTGGACTTCTTCTTGGATGACGATCCTGCCCATTGTTCATCTTCAATCAGGTCGGGGTGCACCCAGAGAATTTCACCGTTTGGGGCTGTGTGAGGCACAAGTCCCTTTTGACGTTGTCCGTGCGGGTCGTCATTCACTGTCTTCATCCCGACTTTGGTAACGCGTTTTGGCTCGAACCAATCTGTAGGTACTGATCCAAAACTAATCGACACCGTGTTTGCTCCCACATTCTTGACCGGTTTCGGAGTTATGACTCCTACATCGATCAACGCTTGGATCTTGTCCTTGAGGTGATAGCAAGACTTCGTTGGGTGGTGGACCGCTCTGTGGTACGCGCAGTACTTCGGGTCCGTCACCTTAGTGGCTCCTTCATGATTCACGATCGCCGGCAACTGGATTTTGTTGTTCTCCAACAAGTACTTGAAGATGCCGGGGACTTCATCATCCTTGAAGGAGTAGACTTTGGGAAACCTCGGCTCCGAAGACTTTTGCTTCTGAGACCTTTGCTGCCAATGCGGCTGCGACTGTTGTGGTGCTCTTTGCTGCTACTGCTATTGCTGAGGTTGCAATTGAAATGTCTGGTTAGCATCAACAGCATTAACATGAGCTTTACCCTTCCCTTTCTGGTTGAAGTTCTGCTTTGGAGGATTCGTTGCCGGTTGGCCTCTCTCCGCCTTCTTTCTTCTGAGGAATCGCTCAGCTTGCTCTCCTCAAACCTTCAAATCCTTCCAGGTCTTGGATGGTGTTGTGCCCATTGCTTCCAACACGTCCAGTGAAAGGTTGTTGTGGCAGGTCTGGAGGATGAATTCTTCAGTGATCGGGTCCCGGCAATTCATCGCCTTGTTCCGGAACCTCTTGACGAAGGTGTCGACCAGCTCCCCGTCTTTTTGCTTCTCATCGAGCAACGATCCGATAGAGATTTCGGTATCATCGTCGAAGAAATTCGCAAGAAACTTGGTCTCCATGTCGTCCCAGCTGTTTATGCTTCCTGGCTTGAGGCGACGATACCAATCGAAGGCAGCTCCGCGAAGAGTGCCGACGAATGACCGCACCATCAGAGGCTCATTACCAGAGATGACTCCCAAGTGCGATTTGAAGTAAATCAAATGCTGAGTAGGGGAACCCATCCCATTAAACGGCGTGAAGTTAATTAGACTAAACTTTGCCGGATATGGGATTGATTCCCACTCTCTTGGGTATGGACAAGGAATGCCCGTCTTTTTCGTCTCTTGAGCAGAGATCAATGTGTTGATCTTTCTCTCGAGATTTTTAATTTTTAGGCTTTCACCTGTGTCTTCGCTAGCATTCTCATTACCACCCCCTGGGTTGATGGGAGGGTTGTTAACATTGCGAACCTCGTTTGTGTCCTCATCTTCCAGGTTGTTCTGGTTGGGACGACTTGGTTCGCCTTGTTGGTTCCTTAATGCTTGAAGCTGTTGGTCATGCATCTCTCTCATGTTCTGCATAGCCATTTGCATTTTGAACCGAAAGGTCTCCTGTTGTTTGGCCATGGCATCTTCAAGCATCTTGGCCACTTGCTCCGCGTTTATCATAAACGCTTCGCGGGGTTGTCCTTCACTGGGCACTGTGTTATCAGACGCCACTACTGAGCCAGCATCTGATTCTTCATCTCCCGAAGGTACTCTTGTTCGGATTCTACCATACGTCGCGCGAATGATAGCCCCGGATTGTAGACGAGTTACACGTCGGGATATTTCTAGAACCGCCTCGGGGTTATCCTGAGCCGATGTTCCTGTGCTGGTCATATTTGCGGTGACCCTTGAATGCTCACCATCTTTGACCATCTTCCTCCTTCGTTGGAAACGCCTATGCCTTGGTTTTGGCGTTCCATCGCTGAGTCTTTCAAACACAGAGACTCTCTCAGGGACTGCCTTGACACAGTTGCACTCAGAGAGTACCGCCCGAATGAGCTTCGAACAAGGACATGGCGTTTCGAGCCATCGAGGGCTCCTCTTTCTGGTTTTACTCGTACCCCCGGCACGATAGTACAGCTCGTCCGTTTGAAGATCGGAGCAAGCTATCGTGTGTTGGCACGATCTCTCCGGTATAACGTTGTCGTCATCAGATGACAACATTTCCTTCTGAGGAATAATTGTCTTCTTCGGACCATCCAGAGTCACACGCCTCGAAACACGCCTTTGTGGGCGTGAATCTTCAGCGGGCTCTTGCACTTCTATGCGCAAAGTTGTGCGCTTGGGTGCCACAATTTGCTCCAAGTGTTGAGGGTTGCGGCGACCCCCAGCATGCTGCATTGGTTGGGACTTCTTCATTGGCCCCAAGCGTTCTTGGACTGGAGCTTTACCTCGTTCCTTCGGAAGTGGGCCGAGGCGCTCCAAAACAGATTTTCTCTTCTGGGATGGTCCTGCGGGATCTCCCTGAGTAGTTGCAGAAATTACCGGCTGTTTGGATTGATTTGCCGGGGTTTGAATTTTAGGAGGCTGCTGTTGTTGCTCCTTGGTCTGAACCGTTGCTTCAGACTTTGGCCTCCAAACCTTGCGAGTTGGTGGCGGCTTTTTGACCACCTCCTTCTGCAGCTTCCGACGGGCTTCTTCAGCTTTGGCCCGTGCTTGCGCCGACAACGCGCGCCATTTGCGGATGCGCTCCTCCAGTGTCGAGCGGTTCCGTTTGACACGGACCCACTCCATTGTCGATGGTTTGGAGGAACCACCCTTCACTTGTTGTTGAGGCTGTTTGCCTCGTTTGTTCTTCAGATCCGCATGATAGCGGACCCCGTCAACGGACTCCATGGCCTTGGCGAATTGTTTCGCGAGGCGTTGACGCTGCCTCTGGCGGGCTCTCTTGGAGAGAGTCACCACGCCTTCAATGGCGGATTTGACCTTCTTTGCGGTCGGTAGGGCCTCACTCAACGCAGCTTCGGCGTCGATTGGGGTGAGGTCGTCGTTGGTGGCTTTAGCTTCATCACACCAACGGACTTTTCTCCTGGAGGAGAACTTCTGGAACTTCTTGGACTTGGGGGAGGAGGTAGATCCGGACGAGGACACGTACTACTCGTACTTCTGTTGGTCGAATTCATACTCGACCTCCTCTACGACCGGGATCGAGATCCGCGGCTGCGACACTCCGATCTCGGCAGCGAGATCGGTGGCTCCCACTGTGGTCGCCAGATTGTTCGCGTGGAAAATTGTGTTCTTCTTCATTGCTGATTTCACTACAACTTTGATAACAACTTTATGCGTTTACAAAGATCCGGTCTTTTTATAAGAGCCGGTTACAATGAAAATCAAAATAAAGAAATAAAAATTACAATTCTCTCTGAACAAATCACGAGTTTCCTGTTTTACGGTCCCTCACTTGCGTGGGTTGTTTGCCTGTGCCGGGGTTGATTACCGTGGACCACCGCGCAATCTCGATCCGAACAGATCTACGTGGTATAACGGGTATTATCCCACCAAGGAGATAATAGCCGGGAGGGATCGTTTCACCAAGGAAACGCTCGCTCAAATCTCGGGATCTAAGAACCAAGCTTAGATCCGGAGTAGAATGACGTAGATCTGAGTATCCAAGTCTTCAAGCCTTCACAATTCCGAGTTGAGGTCGCAATCCGGCAGAGTTTCGGCTCTTCAGAAGTTTCAGAAAAAAGTCCTCCCAAATGAACAACCACCCCCACTATTTATAGCCTCTCTTCACTGTGCATTTGTGCACAAGAGAGAGGGGGGGAGTCGGGCCACCTCAGGGTGGCTCGGCCACCGAGCCACCCTGGGGTGGCTCGGCTTGGGCCGAGCCACCCTGGGGTGGCTCGGCTTGGGCCGAGCCACCCCGGGTTGGCTCGGTTTAGGCCGAGTCCCCGGGTGTGTTCCGTTTTATCGTTTTCCGGTGTTTTCCGTCTTTTGGTTCTTCGTTTGATTTGTCCGGACTTTGATTTGATAGCCCAGGTCTTTATTTGGCAGTATTCCTGCCTCGGTGTTTGAGTTCAAGTCCATTTTGTTGTTGGACGACTCGTTAACTTTCCGAACCGTTGGTTTGGTTCCACACGCGAACGTATTCCGTTGCTTGCGTGCCTCATCGCCTCGTCGCTCGAACGTCCGTTGATTTGTCGATTCATCGTGCCGAGCCATGTTAAGGGACCTATAGGCAATTTTATACGCCTACAAGCACAACGTCACATGCGGAACGGATTTAAACAATCCGCATGTAAGCCCGATTCAAACGGTAATCGGTAAGAGCACGTCAAATCCGTTGAAGGCTGAGGATTTGCCAAAAATCCTAAGTCAACGTCTCATACACGTTGCTGTTTAGTCTTTTCACAGGAAAAGACAAAGTCTACGTATTCAATATCGTAGCACTAAAAGGGTTAACTCTTTTAGCTTAACGGCACATGCGGAACGGACTTAAACAATCCGCATGCTAGCCCGACTCAAACGGTAGTCGGTAAAGGCTTATCAAATCCGTTGATGGCTGAGAATTTGCCAAAAATTCTATAAGTACGAGTCATTGACGCATCAATTCTATGGATTGGTCTCGTGACTCAAGTATCCGCCACGCTCCAATACCTTAAGAGCTTAAACTGTGTATACTCCAGAGCACGTACAAGTATAAACTGTGTCGGACGTCGAACAATACGTCGCAATGAAGCCTGGACGTCGAACAACGCGTCGTAATGAAGCTCAAACGCCAGACAACGCCGTCAATCGATGATCAGTTCTATGTTGAAGCAACCAACTCGAGCTAAAAAGTCAAGAAATCAAAAATCGACTTCCAAGTTCAAAATTCCGACAGACGGTCAGACAATAAATGCAGCACCGGAACCCTTACAGACATTCGACAAAGCACCGAATGACCTGGAGGACTGAAGGAATCCAGAACATAAGCCATTCCAAAGTCCCGTTACACCGACTAAAGGTTGGGACAATCACATCCAAAGTATTTCAGACTCTTCTATAAAAGAACGAGACTGAAATACTTTGGAGGGGGTATCTGTAGGCGTATAAAATTACCTATAGGTCCCTTCGCGTAGCTCGACACGAGGAATCGATAAATCAACGAACCATCGAGTGACGAGGCGACGAGGTCAACAAATTGTACGCGATCAACAGAATGCATTCGTGTGCGGAATCAATCCAACGGTTCGGGGAGTCAATGAGTCGTCCAACCAAGAACGGACTCGGATGAATCGCGATCGAATCAAGATAAGCTTCGGACTCGAACTCAAAAGTGGATTTACTTCCAAATCGGGAATCAAGTCAACAAATCGATTCCAGACCAAGCCAACCGCAAACCCGAATCACGGGCACAAAGAGGCAAAACAACCGAACGACGAAACCCAACACACCCGAGGGGACTCGGCCGAAACCGAGCCACCCCAAGGTGGCTCGGCATGAGCCGAGCCACCCTAAGGTGGCCGGCTCCCTTCCCCCCCCCCTCTTGTGCACACGGGCACAGTTCAGAGAGCCTATAAATAGGCCAAGGGGTTCTTCATTTTGAAAGGTTGGAATTTTTGGAGAGAGGCGAAGCCCTGCTGGATTGAAGACTCAGATCTAAAAAAGATCCAAACTTTAGGACTTCGGGGACTTGCTCATCCAGATCCGGTGCTCGGCGATCGTCAACGCCAAACAAGGCAAGAGTTCGAGAGGAACCGGATCTCAGATCTCAGATCTACGTTGCTACACTCCGGATCAAAGCTTGGTCTTTGATCCCGAGATTCGAGCGGTTATTTCCTTGGTGAAACAATCTCTCCGGCTATTATTTCCTTAGTGAAATAATACCCGTCGTACTGCGTAGATCCGACCGGATCTAGATCTCGCGGTGGTCCACGGATAAACCCCGGCGTAAGCAAACAACCCACGCAAGCGAGCGACCGCAAAACAGGAGCTTGTGATTTGTTCGGCAAACAAGGAAACAAAGTTGTAATTTTCATTCCTTTTTATTTGATTTTCGTTGTAACCGGATCTTATAAAAAGACCGGATCTTTGTAATCGATAAACAATTACCAAGTGTGCAATGGAATCAGTAATGAAGAAAGCAACAATTTTTCCCGCGAACAACGATAATCAAACGAGCCTCTGAATCCCAAATGTGCTATCGGATCAAATCCCAAATGATAATAATTAATTATTTTATTTGTTTAAAGTCTGCATTTTGGATGTGCTGATCAGGACATGTTGGAGCCAAGCTTGAGTTCTATGTACAGGTAGTGTTGTAGGTTGTAGCAAGTGCTGAGGCTACTTGTAAGGACAAATAGTGTTTGTGGCAATTATTGTCAGCCTCGTAGATCAAAATTGCTTCTTGACATATCATAGACGGTTATCTACGGGTGGAAGTTATTACTCGTTTATCTGTAGAATGTACATCTTTTTTAAAATTCCATTAAAATTAA
>BQKN01050829.1:0-13708 GCA_022839385.1 Asparagus kiusianus | reverse complement strand
GATCCGGGTTCCGCTGTTAGCATCATGCCATTCCGATTGATGCATCATCTCGGAATCCCGACTAGCAAATTAGCTTCCACTGGCACGACGATTTATGGATTCAACACCAGCGGGTCCAAACCCTTGGGGAAGATCCGAATCAAATGCCATATTGGGGATTTGAAGTCGGAAGTTACATGCTATGTGATTGACGCGGAAACTTCCTATAATTTACTGTTGGGTCGACCTTGGATCCACGGTAACCTTATAGTCCCGTCAACTCTACATCAGTGCTTTAAATATATGGGCACAGATAATGAAGTCAAGACGGTGGTCGCGGATAAGCAACCGTTCAAGGGATTGGAGAATTATTTTACCGATTCCCTTTTATACGGTGCTGAATCCGATACTGAACCATCGGCCCAAGGAACGGACAGCGGAGATGAAGCTGATACCGAACCAGGGTTTGATTATGATGGCGGTTTTGTTTTAAACGACATTGTACCCATTGTAATCAATCTTGACGATGATGAATCATCGGAAGATAGTTGTAATTGGCAACTTGCCGAAGAACTATCAATAAACGATGATTTAGAGTACTCGACGGGTCTCGATGATATCACTAACGAACTCTATGCTAACCCTGATTTGTATATGCCTCTTCAATCATTTTGTTTGACGAAGAAGCAGGTACACGGCCCTTGCGGAACAACGCTCATCATCCCCGCAGGGATTGGGGGTGGAAAGGAGGTCGTCTACAGCAAAGGAAGAGCATCTCCGATACCCGACCACTTCATGGAAGAGGAAGACGACAATGATAAACCGGCCCGTCATCTATCCAGATACGATGCGAAAGCGCGCAACATGATGGAAAGGCACGGGTATGACTTCAAGCTCGGGGAGGGTCTTTTCTTTGGTCGAGGTCCACGGGTTCCACCCCGGATGGCCTATGTACCGAAGGGAAAACCCGATGATTATTATCGCCACAAAAGAGGTCTAGGCTATGTCTCATCAGATGATGAGTGTGGCTGGCAAATCATCGACCAAATTGCTAACAAGACTAGGAAGGGATATTCTTCCGACTCTTCGGGTTGGGATTCTGACGCTAGTCTTGGTGAGGTGTTTAAGAAGCTAATGTCGAACATGGCCACGGTTGATCCAGCGACAACAGAAGGAGATGATGAGATGCCGACATGGGAAGACCCGTGGGTTCATCACTTAAGCATGCAGTACGGTGATAGGTTCGAGCAAAGAGAGCCTCCTACCGAAGACCAAGTTGTCCAGGTGAATATGGGAAGCGAGGAGAATCCAAAGCCGATATTCATTAGCGACGGCCTCCTACCTGAGGAGAAGGAGGAGTTGATTTCTCTTATCCGGGAGTACATCGACGTGTTCGCCTGGAATTATGAAGACATGCCAGGTCTCGATCCAAAGGTAGCGGTGCATCGTCTCAACATTAAGCCGGATGTCAAACCAGTCAAACAACAACAAAGACGGTTTCGTCCGCAAATGATGGAGGCGATCGAAGCTGAAGTCAAAAAGCTCATCGATTCGGGATTCATCCGAGAGGAGCAACATCCGGAATGGCTTGCCAATATTGTCCCGGTCCTTAAGAAGAACGGGAAGATCAGGATATGAATCGACTTCAGGGATCTTAATGCAGCCTGTCCAAAAGATGATTTTCCTCTCCCCATCACGGATGTTATCATTGACAACACGTGCGGGTTTGAGAGGATGTCCTTTATGGATGGTTTCTCTAGTTACAACCAGATAAAGATGCATCCAGATGATGAGAAGCACACTACATTCAGAACGCCTCTCGGCGTATTCTGTTACACAGTCATGCCCTTCGGCTTGAAGAATGCAGGTGCTACATATCAGCGAGCCATGTCGAAAATTTTCCAGGAGCATCTCCGAAAGACGGTCGAGTGCTACGTGGATGATTTGGTCGTGAAAAGTCGTGATAAGAATGATCACATTAAAGACTTGAAGACCATGTTCGGCTTGATGCGGGCTCATCAGTTGAAGATGAACCCTACCAAGTCTTTCCTCGGAATGTCAAGTGGTAAATTCCTGGGGTTCGTCGTCACCACCAAAGGTATTCATATTGATCCGGATAAAGTGAAGGCGATCAATGAATTGCAACCTCCGAGGAACCTCAAAGAACTCAGAGGACTGCAAGGGCGATTGGCTTATATCCGTCAGTTTATCTCAAACCTTTCGGGGAAATGCCAACCGTTCTCCAGGCTCACAAAGAAGGGCGTGTCATTCGTATGGGACGATGCTTGTCAAAAGGCATTCAAGAGTATTAAAGAGTATCTCTCAAAACCTCCCGTACTCGTTGCACCGAAATCAGGCAAACCGTTCTTGATTTATGTCAAGGCGACGAGCCACTCATTAAGTGCATTGCTTGCACAAGATAACGATAACGGTCACGAGCAGGCAGTGTATTACTTAAGCCGAACCATGGTAGGCGCGGAATCTCGATATCCTATGATTGAGAGAGAATGCCTGGCTCTAGTGTTCGCCATCCAAAAGATGCGGCATTACTTGGTCGGACAGACCATATATGTCATCTCCAAAGTTAACCCGGTCCGAGTGTTCATGACTCAACCAGCTTCCATGAGTTGGCGGTTAGCAAAATGGGCTTTACTCTTGTCCCAATACGATCTGCACTTCAAACAGCAGAAGTCAGTAAAAGGGCAAGCCATCTGCGACCTCCTGGCATCTAATCCAACTACGGACGCCGCCGAGATATACGACGACCTACCTGATGAAACCCACAAAGTCAACGCAACTTCGCACCAACATGTGTGGCGTCTATACTTCGACGGTGCTTCACGGGCAGCTAATGTCACAAGTGCTCCTGGATGTTCTAAGGTCTCCTCCGGAGTTGGAGTTGTCTTAGTTTCCCCAGGAAAACATGTGATGCCTCGAGCCTACTCATTAACCGAGCCATGCTCGAATAATGTGGCAGAGTATAACGCACTGATTATAGGGCTCAATTTCGCCAACGAGCTGGGGGTTGAGTATCTCGAAGCTTTCGGTGATTCTCAACTGATAGTCAAACAAGTCCAAGGGGAATACGAAGTCCGAAGTCAGGATTTAATTCCTTACCAAAAGATGGCGGTGGAGCTAGCGGAATCATTTGAAGGATTCTTCATCGAGCACGTTCCGCGGTCACAGAACACTTATGCAGATGCGTTAGCAGCTTTAGCTGTATCTCTGGCACAACCTCCCGGGACAGAGCAATTTGTTACGGTAAGAACTCACCAACTCTTAGTGCCGCTTTATGATGAAAATGGCAGGGAGGAGGAAGTTCAGGAGGTGCACACAACTCAGGCTGAGTTCGAGCCTCGAGATTGGCGTTTCCCCATCATCGACTACGTCTTGCATGGAATCTTGCCAGAAGACGTAAAGGAGAGAGAGTCAATCAGACGAAAAGCTCCAAGATTCTACTATAATACAGAGAATCGAACGCTATACCGCAGGGGGTATGATGGCATGCTGCTGCGTTGCTTATCGACCAAAGAAGCTGAAGAAGTGCTTAAGGAGGCACATGAAGGAGAGTGCGGTGCACACCAACCTGGTCCCAAGCTTTATGATCGCATCAGGAGAATGGGATACTTTTGGCCCTTCATGATGCATGAGGCAATCGTATACGCCCGAAAGTGTCACGCATGTCAGGTACACGCGAATTACATGCACCAACCTCCGGAACATCTACATCCTTCGGTTACGTCGTGGCCGTTCGAGACCTGGGGAATGGACATTGTTGGTCCTATAAATCCCCCGTCAGTCAAAGGTGACCGGTTCATCCTGGCCATCACCGATTACTTCTCCAAATGGGCTGAAGCAGTTCCACTCAGAGAAGTTAAGACGAGCAACGTCATTGCATTCATCAAGCACCATATCATCTACAGGCATGGTGTTCCAAGACGAATCATACACGACAATGGTCCTCAATTTATCAGCAACGCCTTCATAAGGTTCTGCTAAAAGTTCAAAATTCAGGACATCTCGTCAACAGCTTATAATCCCACAGCAAATGGATTAGCCGAAGCCTTCAACAAGACTATCATAAAGCTCTTGTCAAAGCTTGTGAAAAATAACAAGCGAGATTGGGATGATAAACTCGGCGCAGCTCTATGGGCCTATCGTACCACGGTGCGTACACCAACCGGCGCAACCCCGTATTCCTTGGTATACGGATGTGAAGCCGTCCTCCCTTTGGAAATTCAAATTCCATCTCTTCGGATCGCTCTCGCAACCCAGATGACGACCGAAGAACAACATCAGAAGCGCCTCGAAGAACTCGAGATGCTCGATGAGAAGCGTCTGGAAGCTCAACAGCATATTGAGTTTTACCAAGCCAGAATTTCTCGAGCCTTCGACAAAAAGGTTCGACAAAGGAGTTTTAAGGAAGGGGACTTGGTCTTAACCGAGAGACGTCCTATGATCCTTAACTCCAAGAAGAAAGGCAAATTTGAGCCCAAATGGGAAGGACCGTTCGTAGTAGAAACAGTTTACTCGAACGGTGCATATCGCCTAGTCACCAAAGATGGTGACCGGCTTATGATGCCAATAAATAGCAAATTCCTGAAAAGATACTATCCTTAGTATCTTCAGAAAATTTTGATGTATCGGGAAGTTCCCAGAAGAATACCGCATTTGGGTATTCTTAGGGATAACCCGATCGCCGTGCCAATAAATGGCAAATTCCTGAAAAGATACTAGCCTTAGTATCCTCAGAAAAATTTTGAGGTACCGGAAAGTTCCCGGAAGAATACCACATCGGGGTATTCTTAGGGATAACCCGGTCACTGATGAACAAGAAATCAATGTTCGAATTCCGAATGTTCTTGTTTGTCAGAATCTAACTCTCACAAGCATTCTTTTGCTGAGATGAGATCTAATCATTCGATGGGTTGATCTTCCCTCAACGAAACTTTCAGTGGTGCTTGGTGATCCATAGTCTCCACCACACAATTCCCACTTGGTCAAACCTTACTACAGTTAGGACCACAACCAAAATCCCCTCTCGATTCCTTCAATGAACGAGAGGTCCACTTTCAAATCGAGCGATCAAGCCTTCCTACGGTTAAGATCGTTCTCAAATTTCCCACTTGGTCAAACCTTACTACAGTTAGGACCAAAGCCAAAGTCCCCTCTCGATTCGTCCAAAGAACGAGAGGTCCAATTTCAAATCGAGTAACCAAACCTTACGACAGTTAGGGTTATCCGAGTCTTTTCGATTCTCAGAGTGGAGATCCCACTCCTAGTTTCACCTGTCGGATTCTGGGGGTGGAGATCCCACCCCGAGTTTCCCTTCCTGCTGAAGATAGAATATAAAATTCTTCCTCTTCAGGTTCAAATGACCAAACCTTACAACAGTTAGGGTCGTTTGAACTTTTCGATTCTCGGAGTGGAGATCCCACTCCTAGTTTCACCCTTCGGATTCTGGGGGTGGAGATCCCACCCCGAGTTTCCTTTTCCAACTGAAGATAGAATATAAAATTCTTCCTCTTCAGCAATGGGAGATAGAATATAAAATTCTTCCTCTTCCATTGAGCCTTCTTTCCAATTGAAGATAGAATATAAAATTCTTCCTCTTCAATGCTGGGAGATAGAATATAAAATTCTTCCTCTCCCCTTTTTCCCCTGTCTTTGCTTTTAGAAAAGACAAGGATGAAGTCAACGCCTAACACACGTTGCCGGATAGTCTTTCCCGTGAGAAAGACGAAGCCTATGAATTCAAAATCATAGCACCTTCTTTCCCTGTCTTTGCTTTTAGAAAAGACAGGGATGAAGTCGACGCCTAACACGCGTTGCCGGGTAGTCTTTCCCGTGAGAAAGACGAAGCCTATGTACTCAAAATCATAGCACTAAGTCTAAGCGAGCTTGCTCTCTTAGCACAACGTTACATGCGGAACGGATTTAGACAATCCGCATGCTAGCCCGATTCAAACGGTAATCGGTAAAGGCATGTCAAACCCGTTGAAGGCTGGGGGTTTGCCAAAAACCCCAAAGTCTATACCTAACACGTATAGCCGGTTTAAAATCTTTCGCCGATTGAAAAAAGTTACCAGGGTCTAAACCTGGGGAATTTTATCCCGAAGCCTAAGGAGGGATAAGTCTATACCTAATACGTATAGTCGGTTTAAAATCTTTCGCCGACAGAAAAAAGTTACCAGGGTCTAAACCTGGGGAATTTTATCCCGAAGCCTAAGAAGGGATAAGTCATCGCCTAACACGCGGTGCAAGGTGCCCTTTTCCCTATAAATGATGGAGTTTACAAATTCAAAGTCATAGCGTTAAGGGCTGGGGGTGTACCAAAACATCATGTAAAAAGAAGCAAATAGGGAGTCTCTAATAAAAGATCAAGACAAAAGCATACAACAACAAGTTCGTCAACCCGAAGGCAGCTGACGACTAAGAATATGAGACTCTAAACCGGAGAGCCTGTCCATATAGCTCTGCTCGAACTCCGCCTGCAAGCTAGCTCGGACAGAATCCTCGGAACTGCTCAAGACCTCCGCGGCTTCAGTTCGCAGCTTCATCAATCCCTCCTGTGTTGATCCCAGCTTGTCGAGCGTCCATTCACGAGAACGCTCTAATCTAACCAGGTCCTCGGCGATTATAGCAGCAGACTCTTCGGCACGTCCCAAGGCCTCCTTCAGCCTAGCTATCTCTGCACGAGTGGAATTTAGGGAGTGGAGTAACTCGGCTCTGCTGGTGTCCTTCCTCGCCAGGGTGGCCATCAGCTGTGCAACAGAGTGCTCGCGTGATCGGAGCTTGCTGCCAATGGAAGATCTCAGGTCACACCACTGCGTCAACCTATCCTCCACCTGAGAAGATGCAAAAGAGGAAGCTCCACCAGCCTTCAACTCCCTCAGCTCTCGAACCTCTGACTCCAGGACAGCGAATTCAGCAGTGAAAGAGTCGGCCAACTCCGGGTATCCTTCTTCCCTCATCATCATCATGTGACGAGAGAAGGAACGCCTAAACTGGTCAAAACAGCACTCTTTGTGAAGAAGCCTCTCGATCATGCCGTTATAAAAAGTGGTGAAGAGGCCAAGGTCCATGCGAAAAACGTCTCTGTCTGGATTGGTATCGACCAGAAGAGCGTGGACATGCTCATAAAGAGAGGATCGAGGTCCTGCAAGCAGCAATACAGGAAGCTAAGGGACTATCAAAAAATAATAATAATAATAATAATCAGAAAACCCGAAGGGGAAGTTCGAGGTATACCCATGCCGTCAGAAGTCCCCTCGGGTTGAGATCCGACAGAATTCGAAGTAACGACAGGAGTGGTCATGGGGGGTGTATCAACCCTCGTGGGCAAATCAGTCATACTACTCGGTGGAGGTCGGAAAACGCCCGAAGCTGTAGAAGCATCAGGCACATCGCCTGGTCCTATAGTCACACTTCTTTATTAGCCAAAATGGAAATTTAGGCAAGTAAAGAAAAGTGGGATCGGATACATACCTGTGAATGAATCACTCCCGAAGAGTGGTCTCATAGGTCTTCCCGAAGTCTGTTCGGCCAACATGTCGGCCAATAATCCAGCATCGGGTTTCGAGAAGCCGGGTACAGGAGCATGCCCCCGTTCCTCGAAACCTACATCCGGAAAGACTCCATCCTCAGCTAGCTCTTCTCTAGCCACATCTGCAAGACAACCAAAGTGTCGGGAAGATGCGCAGGAGAGAAAGCAAAGTGCAAAACTATTGAGGAGGATATCATCGGATGGAGATGTACCTGAATAGGGGATGGTGGGCTCAACGCTGCTCACCGGCTCAAGATCAATGTTCAGGTCAATGCCTAGGGAGCCATCACGAAGAGCGTCGCACATTTCTTGCATGAAGCAATCCATGTGGTCGGACCCAGGGAATACCGAATCCGGTGGAAGCTCACCTTCCTCAAAGATCCCTGAGACACAAAACATGATCACGAATCCCAAAGGTAAATCACCACAAAGCAACAAAAATGTATTCAAAAGATGTTACCTTCCTCACCACCGGCAATATCGCTTGAGTCCGCTCCACAAGGACGCTGGCCGACAGGTGGTTTGTGAGCGGTCTTCTTCCTCTTCGAAGTACCAGCTCTCCTGGAACCTACAGGTTGATCATGCACAGACTTACTACTCGTAGCAGCTCGGTCTCCAGGCCCTGAACTCGTGGAATGGGAAGCAAGTGGCTCATGATCGCCAGTGGTTCTACCTGAAATGATAACGTTTATGAATACCAGCTGGATCTAAGAAAGGGAATCGAAGGGTATGACAAACCTGCACCGAGTTCTTCTTGGTCGGTGTCTATATCCACAAACTCCCCCTCAGGAGTCTCGACCTCATCATCCATAGGGAGAGGCCCTGCATCATCTCTGCTGGAGAGAGAGGATTTACCACGTCTCTTCCTCTGCTTCCGAGCCACCTCAGCCTTAAGAGCAGCCATCATGGCGGCCTGCACTGAGTGATCAGACTCTAACTCTGAAAGGCTCCTCACACCGAGGAATTCATAGGCAGAGAGGAACCACTTGCAGCTGAGGAAAGTGATCATCGGCTTACGCCTATAGGAGGGAAGAGCAAAGCGGGCCCCGGTGCAGCCCACCATAGTCCACAGCCATGCTCGCACACCGTCAACAAGTCCTCCCTCGACCCTCAAACCGCGGCTGGGGTTCCCAACATATAGCTGGTCATAGCCAAACTGACGAGCAAAACGGCAGGGGAGGTAAGGCTCTATATGGCACCGGTTCTTCACCCGGAATACAAGATACCCGACACGGATGTTCACTAACCAACGGAAACAACCAATGTCGAGAATGGTTCGGCCACTCCTAGGTTTCTCCTCATCAGTCAAAACGTCGCCATAACGACCCGAAAACTGAGGGAAACACTTGAAGAACTCCCAGCCCTTACGGACTTGAAGTTCCTGCTGAACGTCCTCGAATTTCCTCCCAAGCCATCTGCTCTTCTCCAACAGCTGCAGGTAGGGGACGGGAACATCAACAGCACTAGGCGCCGATATCAGGCCAGGACGGTGAAGAACGAGCCACGCCATCAGATATGCGTAGGGGAGCTCGACCTTAGGACAGATAAGCTCGGTAGATAGCTCAGTACCCACCTGAGTAAAACTACTGACCACACTCCTAAGCCCGCAATGGATGCTGGCGACCATCGCCGGGAGCAGGGAAAGCTCTCTCCCATAAGCTAACTGAACCGCAGGAAAAAGCACCTCAAGAGGTAAGGCATCCGAAGACTGGTGAGGAACAACGCATTTCTTCAACCAGAGAGCAAGATAGCCTGCCAACAGAGACCGAGGCTCGATGGACTTCTGCGCACGGCGGAGGAACGAACGAAACTTGGTCCCTGCAGGGAAAGCTCCCTCAGCGCTGGCAATGGTATAGGATTGAGCCCCACTCTTCTCCACCAACTCGTTAATAGCGGTGATAGTCAAGACGTCTAGCTCACAAACGGGTACGCTGGAATCACCCTCCAAGTGCTGGAACAGATAAGTGGCAAATTGCTTCAAACTGACTTTCCTCTTCGTCTTCGCGGGAGGAGAAATCTGGATCAAGGAAGTGTGATAATGACAGGTGAGGTCCCAGAGAGTGTCATACATATCGGGATTATCTTGCTTCAACCGCCACAACTGTTGGTTCGAAGGAAAATACTCCTGATAAGGGTAATCTCCCATCGGAAGACCGGAAACCTGATGCATTTCATGGAGAGCCAACCCCAACTCTCCATCACCAGTCAGGAAGGTGTTGCTATCAGGCATGTACGTCTCCAACAACGCTAAGAAATGGCGGCAGCTGATTGGGAGACCATACATAGTAGCTCGTATAGGCGCGTACAGGCCGCTACTCTTCAGAATCTTCTCCCAACGGCCCAAGACGTAGCCGGTCATACGAGGCCACCATCCCTTGGGTAACGAAGAAGCCCAACCATAGCACCGGTACTCCGGGTGAGGCAACCTTCTCCCAAGGAGAGCCAAGCGGTTCCTCACTGTAGGAGCAGCTGCGAACACCTCGCCTGGGGGTGCGGCGTCAAGGCCCATGATCCCGGGTCGAAGGCCACGAACAGGATGATATCCGCCAGAACCAGGGGTCTTTCCATAAGAAACATACCCGCACTGAACCCGCACAGCGTCATCAGTGAGGTGCCAAGACATCCGTCTCTCCACACCCTGTCCCTCCAGATGAGTAAAAGAACAGTGACGAGGGATGAAAGGAATGTATAAAAGAGCACTCTCCTCAAGAGTTAGCCAATGCTCCTCGGCAAGAGTCAGTGTGTCGGGATCCTCCACATGATCCCCGAACAGAAAATCCGGCTTCTTCAATAGCCTGGGTGGACGAAGCATCCGCGGTAAGAGGAGCATCGGTGATAAGTTGGCGTAAACAGTGGCGCCCTCCATCCCGTATCAAGCGACAGGATTCGTCTGAACGATCCCTGTCGAACTGCGGGAGCGGATCAATCACCTGCCTAACAGAAGCCGAAGAGAAGACCTCACGGCTGCAACCGGTGTTCGCATGAGTAGGAAAGCTACCACCGGGAAAATCGACTGCAACGAAGCGGAGGGTCAAAATATCTATCTCATAAAGGCAAAATGAGATTGTTCACGGGATAATTGGCGAAGATGATTTCGAGTGCCCTACACCAGGAGGACGGTATACGTCATCACGTAAATCGCGTGATAACATACACCGACCTATAAGGTGTAAGGCAACACGAGATCGCCCCAATATACCCGAAGACTTGAATTGGCTGAGCAAAACAAGTCTGAAACCTTAACCCCCGCGGGAGGGGTATCGGTTCTTCCGTCATGACCCGTGAGAGGTCAATCCGGGATACTAAAAGTATAAGATTCTTACCCCCGAAGAAGGAGGTCACTGGAGACGATGTCGTAGGAGCCTCCTCCTCGCTATGCTGCGGGCGAGAGTGACTCCCGGAAGGTCGAGATCGACGGGGAGACATCGCGAATCTGTAGTGAAAGGCAGTACATCAGGTACACTATACATACACGAAATATCGAAAAAGGAAAATTAAGCACTTGGACTTGAAATCCTATAAACAAATAGGATTTTGTAGTTAAAGTCTAATTAAACCTACGAATTTTGTGCACGTGAAACGATAATCGTCGTTTCGCGGTAAATTTTGGTGAAATACCCAAAATACCCCCCGTGCTCAAGGCCAAATTCAGGTCAAGGACACGTGTGATTCGGGTCATGGTCATCATGCTTGATCATTTAACACCCCGATATCCCACAACTTTGGTTAAATTCTGCAAATAAGCCCTTTTGCAGAACTTAGCCAATTTTGCATAAAAGCCCCTCCACGAACTTTGGTTTTGCATTCACAGGCTTTTACCAAAAATTCGATCAGGGGCTTAGGGTTTAAACTCTGTGGATTTCAGTCTCAAATTGGTGGTCACTTTGCAAATAAGCCCCCAAGAATTTTTAGTGGGCTGTTTTGCAAATAACCCCCAAGCAACCCTTTGACCCTCTTGCATAAAGCACCCCCATTTCGTGATGAAATAAACATGAACCCGAGCCTCCCAAATCTCAGTTCATGTTTGCATAAAAGCCCCCAAAATTTCAGTCCTACGAATTTTGCAAATTAGCCCCTATAGTTTCGGCCTTTGCATAAAACCCCCCCGGAATATATTGCATACATAATCCCTAGCCTATTGCAAGCATAAAGGTGCAATTTTTACAAGAAGATAAGAGGATTGTGAAGAGGATCTTACCCAAATCAAGAGAGACTCCCCCGAGCTCGGAAATGGAGGCCAAAACCCTCGTTTGAAAGAGGAGAAAATTTCGGCAAAAGGGTACCCGCCAAAATCTGAGCTTTCCTTATAGATTGATGGATTCTTCAATGGAGAAAAGAAATCTTGAGGAAGAAGATGAAGAAAACCGAAAAAATGGGGGGAGAGTTTCGGTTTTGGGGGGGGTGTTCTCTTTGAATTTTGAATTAAAGGAAAGGGGGGGGGACCATGCACAAGAGACAAATGAACAAGAAGACAAAAGAAGAAAGGGGGGGAACCGCAAAAGGGGAGACACCCCTAGAGGTGTCTCGGCATTGCCGAGACACCCTAAGGGTGTCTCGGCCATGCCGAGGCATCCCGGGAGTGTTTGCCCGGGATTTGACCCCCTAGACGGTCTTTTGACTCCCCAAACGATCTTTCCGATCCCCCGATTGTTTTGTGAAACACCGATTCTTCGCCGAAGGTTGAAAACACGGATGAATTCCACAAGACAATGCGCGGCAATTCCAAAACCCTAAGTCAACGCCGGACAGCGCGTTGCATCAAAAGTCAACACGTGACGACGAAAGTCAACACGTGACGACAAAACTCAACCCAAGCGGTTCCAAAACCCTAAGGTGGACGCCGGTCAACGCGTAACCTTAGGTCAACGCCGGACAGCGCGTTGCGTCAAAAGTCAACACGTGACGACGAAAGTCAACACGTGACGATAAAACTCAACCCAAGCGGTTCCAAAACCCTAAGGTGGACGCCGGTCAACGCGTAACCTTAGGTCAACGCCGGACAGCGCGTTGCGTCAAAAGTCAACACGCTGCGACGAAAGTCAACACGTGACGACAAAAGTCAACCCATGCGGTTCGAAACCCTAAGGTAAACGCCGGTCAACGCGTAACCTTAGGTCAACGCCGGACAGCGCGTTGCGTCAAAAGTCAACCCAAGCGGTTCCAAAACCCTAAGGTGGACGCCGGTCAACGCGTAACCTTAGGTCAACGCCGGACAGCGCGTTGCAACCCACAAAACCCTAAGGTGGACGCCGGTCAACGCGTAACCTTAGGTCAACGCCGGACAGCGCGTTGCAACCCATGCAGATCTAAAACCCTAGGATGAACGCCGGTCAACGCGTAAACCTAGGTCAACGCCATTCAGCGCGTTGCATCAAAAAGTCAACCCCCAGTGATTAGAAACTCCAAGTCAACACGATGTGGCAGGGATAGTAAGTTCAAAAGTCAACTCAATGACACAAGCCAAACTCAACTCACCAGCTGTAAACTCGAGACTCCGCCGACGGCCAGGCGATAAACGTAGCGCCGGAACAACTTCGGTTATTCGACAAAGCACCGGATAAACCGAAAATCGAAGGAGCCAAGAGTTGAAGCGAACCACAGGTCCCTTATGCCGACTGAAGGCTGGACCAATCATATCCAAAGTATTCCGGTCTCTTCTATAAAAGAAATGAGTCCGAAACACTTTGGAGGGGGTATCTGTAGGCATCGAAAATTACCGATAGGTCCCCACTCACGGCTCAGTGTTAACGAGCGACGATTGAACGTCACTACCCGGTTCACAAGAGTTCAAATGACGTCGGTGAGCGCCTGAAGCAAATCGACGGACTACGTGAGCCGACAGAATCTCAGAATCACGGGGATATGGATTGACCGAAAACCCCGCGATCACCGCAATTGGACCAACGCCTGCCGTGTCCCGAGTATTCCGCTGATAATCCAGCCATCGGGATCAACAGAGCTCTTCGCCTGAATTCCAACGCATCCGAAATCACTTAGATCCGAGTTCGGATGAAAAGTCAACGAAGAATCAACGACGGGACAACGGCAGAACAACGGTGGCACCTCGGACCAGACTGAGACACCCAGGGGTATCCCGGCGAGGTCGAAACACCCGAGGGGTGTCTTGGCAAAACCAAGACACCCCAAGGGGGGTGTCTCGGCCAAGGGCCGAGACACCCCCTA
>BQKN01050828.1:0-14443 GCA_022839385.1 Asparagus kiusianus | reverse complement strand
AGATGAAAGGTTAGGATTGGTGCAGTTAAAAATGAATGGTTGAGATGATTTTTACTTAAGTGAAACGGGTATGGTTATTGGATTTTGGGTTTAAAACATAAAATATCCACTTGTCTTAAAAAAATCTGAAGGTTCAGAATTAGTAGTCGACTAATAGTCAAAATAGTCGACTACACTGTAAATGACAGAAAGTTAAGTATTAGTTCTTAACTCAGAGTAGTCGACCAATATGTGAAGTAGTCGACTACACTGTAAACAACAGAAAGTTTATTTTTAAGATTTTACATTGAGTAGTCGACTATAAAGGTAAGTAGTCGACTATAAAGAAAATTTTCAGAAAAATTGTTTGTAATACTTGTGCATGTAGTCGACTATAAGTTAGATTAATCGACTACTTAAAGTTTAAATTTATGTATTTTTGTTTTAAAAATTAATTTAAATCTTCAATTGAACATATACCTAATTCCCTTCTTAATTTAACATAAACTTCTTCTTTTAGGGGTTTTGTTAATATATCTGCAATTTGTTTATCTGTAGGTATAAATTCTAATGATATGTCACCTTTAAGCACATGATCACGTAGAAAATGATGTCTAATATCAATGTGTTTTGTACGTGAGTGTTGAATAGGATTTTTAGATAAATTAATTGCACTAGAATTATCACACATAATAGATGATATGGGACAATTTATGCCATAATCAGTTAAAGTTTGTTTCATCCACAATATTTGTGCACATGCAAGACTTGCAGCAATATATTCAGCTTCAGTTGTTGATAATGATACTGAATTTTGTTTCTTACTAAACCAAGATACAAGTGAATGTCCTAAGAAATGACATGTTCCACTTGTACTTTTTCTATCAGATTTACATCCGGCAAAATCAGCATCACTATATGATATTAAATCAAAAGAACTATGTTTTGGATAAAATAAACCATAATTTGTAGTATCTTTAATATATCTAAATATCCTTTTTACTGCTTTAAGATGTGAAACTTTAGGATTTGATTGAAATCTTGCACATAAACATACACTAAACATAATATCAGGTCTACTTGCAGTAATGTAAAGAAGTGATCCAATCATACCTCGATATAGCTTTTGATCAACATTCTTACCATTTTCATCTTTGTCAAGAGATGTAGTAGTGCTCATAGGTGTTGGTTTGCTTGTTGAATTTTCCAATCCGAATCTTTTAAGTAAATCTTTTGCGTACTTGCTTTGATTGATGAATATTCCTTCTTTCAATTGTTTAATTTGAAGTCCAAGAAAGAAATTTAGTTCACCCATGTGACTCATTTCAAATTCGTCCTGCATATTCTTAGCAAATTCTTGACAAAGATCATTGTTAGTAGAACCAAAAATAATATCATCTACATATATTTGAATTAGTAAAATATCTTTATTTATTTTCTTAATAAACAATGTTGAATCAACTTTTCTAATATCAAAACCTGAAGTTAAAAGAAATTTCTTTAATCTATCATACCATGCACGAGGTGCTTGTTTAAGACCATATAATGCTTTCTTAAGTTTAAAAACATGATTTGGAAAACTTTCATGTTCAAAACCTGGAGGTTGTTCTACAAAAACTTCTTCATTTATAAAACCATTTAAAAAGGCACTTTTAACATCCATTTGATATAATTTAAAATTCATAAAACATGCAAATGCAAGTAAAATCCTAATTGATTCTAATCGTGCAACTGGTGCATAAGTTTCATCATAATCAATTCCTTCTTCTTGATTATAACCTTGTGCAACTAATCTAGCTTTGTTTCTAACAACTTGACCAAATTCATCTAATTTGTTTCTAAAAATCCATTTTGTTCCAATAATGGATTTATTTTGAGGTCTAGTTATAAGATCCCAAACATTATTTCTAGTAAATTGATTAAGTTCATCTTGCATAGCAATTATCCATGAATCATCAAGAAGTGCTTCTTTTATATTTTTAGGTTCAATAGTTGAAATAAAAGCATTATGAGCAATCAAATTAAAATGAGATCTAGTAGTTACTTTGTCAGATATATTTCCTATAACTAAATCATGTGGATGATTTTTAACTTCTACAAAATCTTTAGGTAAATCATTTTGTGAATTATCATCTTTTGTAACATCTATCATAGGAGTATCTTGTATGGTATCAATTACATCATCATCATTATTTAGTACAACATGTGTTTTTGAAAAATTTTCATCAAAAGAAATATGTAAAGATTCTTCAATAACTTGTGTTCTTTTGTTGTAAATTCTATATGCTTTACTGTGATTAGAATATCCAATAAAAATTCCTTCATCGGATTTTGAATCAAATTTATCTAAGTTATCCTTTGTGTTTAAGATAAAACATTTACAACCAAAAACTTTAAAGTAAGATACTTTAGGAATTTTGTTATAAAATAATTCATAAGAGGTTTTCTTTAAAATAGGTCGTAATAAAACTCTATTTAATACATAACAAGCTGTTGATACGGCTTCTGCCCAAAAATATTTAGGTAAATTACTATCACATAACATGGTTCTAGCACATTCTTGTAAGGTCCTATTTTTCCTTTCTACAACTCCATTTTGTGGAGCAGCACGAGGAAAAGAGAATGTATGTGATATACCATGTTGGTCACAAAAATTTGTAAATAATTCATTTTTAAATTCACCTCCATGGTCACTACGTATAGAGATAATAGAAGTTGATTTTTGATTTTGAATTTTCTTGCAAAATATAGAAAACTCATTAAAAGCATCATTTTTATGTTTAAGAAAAATTACCCATGTGAATCTAGAAAAATCATCAACAAGAACAAATGCATATCTACTTCCATTTAAAGATGCAACTCTAGATGGACCAAAAAGATCTATATGAATTAATTCTAATGGTCTATTTGTAGATATTACATTTTTAGATTTGAAAGAAGATTTGTGCATTTTTCCTTGTTGACATGCATCACAAAAATTATTTTTAAAGGACATCTTAGGCAAACCATTTACAGAATCATTTTTAGAAATCTTAGACATATGTTTAAAGTTAACATGTCCAAAACGTTTATGCCATAAAATAGAATCATTAGATGATACAATAAGACAATGTTCATTTGAAAAATTATTCATGGATAACACATATATGTTATTTTTTCTATAACCTTTAAAAATAATAGTTATCAAATCAATATCATAAATTAAGCATGATTCTTTTTCAAAAACAATTTTATAACCTTTATCACACAGTTGACTAATACTTAGTAAATTATGTTTAAGACCATTAACTAATAAAACATTATCAATGATAGGTTTATTTAGATTACCGACGGAACCAACACCGATGACTTTTCCTTTGTTGTTATCTCCAAAAGTAACGGTACCTCCATCCTTGTTTTGAAAAGATGACAACAATTGAATATTTCCAGTCATATGTTTGGAGCAACCACTATCTAAGATCCACCTATCTTTCTTGGGTACCTGAAAAAAAAAACATTTATATTTTGGTACCCATACTATGTTGGGTCCTTTAAATTAGCCTTTAGGAAACCAAACCCATGAAGAGTTTGATTTGCTTAAATAGTTAGATGATAAACAAATATTTTTAATAAAATCAGAAATATAAAAATTCTTATGAAGAGAAGATAATTCTTTTGGAACCCAAATAGAAAAGAGTTTTGATTTCTTTTTACACAAATTTTCAGATTTATAATCATGAAAATCACACGAAGGTTTTACAAAAATTGTATTCTTTGATTTGTTTTTATTAATTTGAAAACCTAATCCTTTTGTCTTTTGTGATTCTCTTTGAAAAGAAAGAATATTATTAAGATTTTCTTTTCCTTTGTTAAATTTGCTTACATTTAAACATATATCTTCATATCTTGATTTAAAAGAAGAAATATCTTTATCTAAAATATTAATTCGAATATTTAACTTATTACATTCTGATTTTAAATATTTATTTTCATTAGATAAATTTTCATTTTCTTTGAGTAAAGAAAAATTTTCTTCTTTTAATTCAACAAATTTAGAATAAGTAAAATTAGAGGAATTTAAATCGGAAATTTCTTCAAGTAACCTTTTATTCTCACCTTTAAGAAAATTATGTGAAATTTTTAATCTTACAAAAGTTTCATATAATTCATTAAAAGCATCTAAAAGTTCTTCATTTTCACTTACATCATCTTGAGCCATGAAACACATGTGAGCACTTTCTTTTTCTTCAATTTCTTCATCTGAGGATGATTCATCACTATCATCCCAAGTGACTGCCATTGCTTTCCTTTTCTTGTTATTTTGAATATTGTTGAAGTTGTTGAAATAACTTGATTTTTATTTATTCTTCAATATTGGACAATCTTTCTTCATATGCCCTGGTTTATTACACTTAAAACAAAGAGGGTTAGTTGAATTTGAATTCTTAAATTTAAAATTACCTCTTTTGATGAATTTTCGAAATTTTCGTGCAAACATGCCCATTTCTTCATTATCATCATCTGAATCTTCTTTATCGGAAGTAGTATTGAATGCAAGAACTTTCTTGTTCTTAGATTCTTCACCATTCTTCCTATCTTCAAGTTGTACTTCATATGCCATAAGATTACCAATAAGATTTTTAACCGTAAGAGTTGACAAATCATTGGCTTCTTCAATAGCGGTAACTTTCTTTTCCCATTGTGGAGTAAGTGAACGAAGTATCTTTCTTACCATCTCCACTTGAGTATATGTTTTTCCAAGACCAATAAGAGAATTTGTGATGTCGGTAAATCTTGTGAACATTTCTCCAATAGTCTCATTTTCCTTCATCTTGAATAATTCAAATCTGTGCACAAGAACAGAAATTTTAGACTCTTTAACTTTAGTAGTACCTTCATGAGTTACCTCGAGTGTGTGCCAAATATCATATGCGGATGTGGCCGTTGACACCCTATTGAACTCATTCTTGTCAAGTGCACAAAATAAAGCATTCATTGCTTTAGAATCCAAATTCGCATTGTTCCTTTGAGATGTAGTCCATTCCGCAAAAGGAGTGATTGGCTTCTCATATTTTGTTTCCACGATGTTCCAAAGTTCGTAGCCAATTGATTGAAGGTAAATCTTCATTCGGCACTTCCAATAGTTGTAGTTCAAACCATCAAACAATGGAGGACGATTTGTAGAGTGACCTTCCTTGAATTGTGATGTATTTGATGATGCCATCTTTCACCTTGCTCTGATACCAAATGTAGGATCTGAAATAGATACACTAGAACACTAGAGGGGGGGTGAATAGTGTTCTTTTAAAATTATTGCAAAGTAGATAATAAATTGCAAAGAAAAATGGCAATCTCAGAAATTTGCAAACACAAACACAAGGATTTTATACTGGTTCCACCAAACCGGTGTACATCCAGTCCCCAAGCAAATCCCGCTTGAGAGTTTTCACTATGATTTTGAATAAACTTACAAAATCAAACTTAAACCTGACCAATTTGCAAGTCCCTGCAAATTGCAACACCAATTGACACACTCCTTGCCAATTTGAACACCAATCTCTAAGCCAAGAGATTAACCCTCTCACAACCGAGAGAAAACTTGTTGAAGTAATAACACAATGATCCTATAAGCCTTGAATGTGTAATGAAGTGCAGCAGTGGCTTAGGATTCTTTTAATCTCTGTAAAATTGCCAAATTGATTTGTATTTGATGAAAGTATATAGGCAATTTCAGAAACTCTTCTTTTTCAGAAAATCAGAATGTTTTTCACTTGGGAAATTATACAAGAATCAAAGCTTATGGGTATGTATCTCTGTTTAATTTTTCTGAACAAATAACCTATATATATCCCTTGAAAAGACAAGTTTTTAAAGTTTAAAAACGTTTAAAAAACGGCCAAAAACTGTCAGATATTCAAATTCTAAAAACTGAAAAACTGTCTCTTGTAGTCGACTACTGTAGTCATTAGTCGACTATACTGAGTTCAGACAGACTCTGTGTTTTCGGAAAATGTTCTCAGTAGTCGACTATAATGATGATTAGTCGACTATATTGTAATTTGACAGAAACTTGAAAAATGACATTTTCTTCAGTAGTCGACTATAATGTTAATTAGTCGACTATACTGTAAACAGACAGAAACTTGTATTTGAGTTATATACATGTGTAGTCGACTACTATTCTAATTAGTCGACTATTAAGATCAAATATTCAGAAATAATGAGTTTTTATAATTAAAATTTAACTACTATTCTAATGGTTAACATAGGGGATTTCTATAGTTAACCAACACACTAAGCCTGTGTTAGTGTGTTCTAAAATTGTGTGTGTGTGCGTGTGAATGTGATCAAGGCTTGTACAAATATTCTAAGTAAAGAAAAATTCAAATACATTATCTTTTGTTCTTCATTTTCTTCACTTCAAAAATGCCTTGATATCCACTTGCACTTGTACATATTCTGATATTGAAATCTGCATATGAAAGTTAGTCCACACAATATAAATTGTTATCATCAAAACACTATCATGGAGATATGATATTCAACATTCTCCCCCTTTTTGATGATAACAAATTAAGGCTTAAAACATATAATACTTACTCCCCCTGCATATATGGCTTAAAACATATAATACTTACTCCCCCTGCATATATGCATAGTTTTTAACATTCATAAAAAATTTAACATTCATAATAGAAAATATACAACTTAACTATTTCTCCCCCTTTGTTATCAACAAAAAGAGGAACCTAAACATAACATAATTTCTTCAACATGAGCTAATACTTCAAATAAATCATCCAAGTTATGAACATAGTCCATAACTTCACCCATCCATATTGGTAGGCAAAGACTTGCCATAAAGACCACAAGTTCCACAATGTTCATCACCATGATCTGTTTAAAATATATAGCACTTGTATTATCTAACTAAATAGTAGCAACACAAATAGCAAACTTAATATAATAGCAAACTTAACACACATTTATATTGTAGCAAACTTGACATAATAGCAACACAACGACATAGTTTTAAACATAATGACATAATAGTTTTGACAAAAAAAAAAAAAAAGAAATCCTAGCTTGCTGGAGGAGGTTGTTGGCCTTGAAAATACGAATTAAGCTTTGAGTCCAAGTCTTCAAACTTTTTGATTAGGTCTTCTTGATTACTGATGATATATCTGTTCTGTGCATATATAGCTTGTTGACCAGTTTCCAGTTCTAGGATACGTGCACTCAAGGTGTTGTATTGCACGTCTGAAAAGCACGAGGGTTTAGTAGGAAATGGTGGTGGTTGACTTGAGGAGGCTCCAGCATGAGTTGTGGTTTGTGGAATTTCTTCGTGTTGAAGTTCAGGTTCATTTTGAATTGGTTCATTTTGAGGATTATGATCTTGGATTTCAAAATTTGTCAATTTCATCCTAGTTAGGGCATTTGAATCAAAAAATTCAATTGAACGAACAACAGATTTTTCAGATTTGAGATCGACATGAAATTTGTCAAAGATCTTAGTCAGGAATGCACCATAAGGAAGAAATCCTCTAGGAATGGTCAGAAAATTGTCAAAATAAACCTCAGCCCAATTAACTTGAATATTTCCCATAATAGCATATATAGCTTTTGCTAATTCTAGGGAAATGAAATGAAAACTTCCAGTTTTTGGAAACAAGTTATAGGCTAGGATACGAGCAATGAACCTAGGAAATGGACGAAGTTTGTTTGAATTATTCAAAGGTTTTCCATGTCCAGGAAGAAATATGTGATTGGATAACAAGTCTGAATCATTCATCCTAACGGAGCTAAGAGAAACTCCTTGATAAGGAATATTGAATATTTTACCAATTGATTTAGTAGTTAATGCAATCTCCATTCCTTTAACAAGGGTTTTAATTTTTTCAGAACCACCAATTGTACCCACACATTCTATATTGGTATAAAACAATTGCACAAGAAATGGGTATGATGGTTTCTTATTTTCAGCAGAAAATAACTCAAGCAAGCCCACATTTTCAAAATAAGTACTAAAGTTCCATGGAATGAAATCATCGAACTTCACAAATCGTCCTGGAAGAATTTCTAAAGTTGATAGTCTGTTAAATTCTTCCAATAATTCAGGACTTCTTAAATAAACAATGATTTCATCATTAACAGAACTGTGTGTTTGCTTGGCTTTCTTAGATCTAGACATGATGAATTAGATTAATAACAAGAGAATGAAAGAACAAGTTTAGAATTATACCCCAAACTGTAGAAACCCTAGATTAGCCGACTATAGCCTGGAGTAGTCGACTACAGAGCTTGGATAATTGACAGATTTGAAGAGAATGAAGAGAATTTGAAGGAAATTTGATGAAATTTTAGAGAGGTAAGAATGCCCTAACCTGGATTCGAAATTCTGAAGATGGGGAAGAATAGGTTTCGGTTTTGGGGATAGTTATAGGTTAATTTTTGAATTAAATTTGTTTTTAGAAAATGAAATAAAATGTAAGGTTCAGATTTGATTTGAAATGAATGTATGGTCAAGATTAGATTTTAGATGAAAGGTTAGGATTGGTGCAGTTAAAAATGAATGGTTGAGATGTATGGTCAAGATTAGATTTTAGATGAAAGGTTAGGATTGGTGCAGTTAAAAATGAATGGTTGAGATGATTTTTACTTAAGTGAAACGGGTATGGTTATTGGATTTTGGGTTTAAAACATAAAATATCCACTTGTCTTAAAAAAATCTGAAGGTTCAGAATTAGTAGTCGACTAATAGTCAAAATAGTCGACTACACTGTAAATGACAGAAAGTTAAGTATTAGTTCTTAACTCAGAGTAGTCGACCAATATGTGAAGTAGTCGACTACACTGTAAACAACAGAAAGTTTATTTTTAAGATTTTACATTGAGTAGTCGACTATAAAGGTAAGTAGTCGACTATAAAGAAAATTTTCAGAAAAATTGTTTGTAATACTTGTGCATGTAGTCGACTATAAGTTAGATTAATCGACTACTTAAAGTTTAAATTTATGTATTTTTGTTTTAAAAATTAATTTAAATCTTCAATTGAACATATACCTAATTCCCTTCTTAATTTAACATAAACTTCTTCTTTTAGGGGTTTTGTTAATATATCTGCAATTTGTTTATCTGTAGGTATAAATTCTAATGATATGTCACCTTTAAGCACATGATCACGTAGAAAATGATGTCTAATATCAATGTGTTTTGTACGTGAGTGTTGAATAGGATTTTTAGATAAATTAATTGCACTAGAATTATCACACATAATAGATGATATGGGACAATTTATGCCATAATCAGTTAAAGTTTGTTTCATCCACAATATTTGTGCACATGCAAGACTTGCAGCAATATATTCAGCTTCAGTTGTTGATAATGATACTGAATTTTGTTTCTTACTAAACCAAGATACAAGTGAATGTCCTAAGAAATGACATGTTCCACTTGTACTTTTTCTATCAGATTTACATCCGGCAAAATCAGCATCACTATATGATATTAAATCAAAAGAACTATGTTTTGGATAAAATAAACCATAATTTGTAGTATCTTTAATATATCTAAATATCCTTTTTACTGCTTTAAGATGTGAAACTTTAGGATTTGATTGAAATCTTGCACATAAACATACACTAAACATAATATCAGGTCTACTTGCAGTAATGTAAAGAAGTGATCCAATCATACCTCGATATAGCTTTTGATCAACATTCTTACCATTTTCATCTTTGTCAAGAGATGTAGTAGTGCTCATAGGTGTTGGTTTGCTTGTTGAATTTTCCAATCCGAATCTTTTAAGTAAATCTTTTGCGTACTTGCTTTGATTGATGAATATTCCTTCTTTCAATTGTTTAATTTGAAGTCCAAGAAAGAAATTTAGTTCACCCATGTGACTCATTTCAAATTCGTCCTGCATATTCTTAGCAAATTCTTGACAAAGATCATTGTTAGTAGAACCAAAAATAATATCATCTACATATATTTGAATTAGTAAAATATCTTTATTTATTTTCTTAATAAACAATGTTGAATCAACTTTTCTAATATCAAAACCTGAAGTTAAAAGAAATTTCTTTAATCTATCATACCATGCACGAGGTGCTTGTTTAAGACCATATAATGCTTTCTTAAGTTTAAAAACATGATTTGGAAAACTTTCATGTTCAAAACCTGGAGGTTGTTCTACAAAAACTTCTTCATTTATAAAACCATTTAAAAAGGCACTTTTAACATCCATTTGATATAATTTAAAATTCATAAAACATGCAAATGCAAGTAAAATCCTAATTGATTCTAATCGTGCAACTGGTGCATAAGTTTCATCATAATCAATTCCTTCTTCTTGATTATAACCTTGTGCAACTAATCTAGCTTTGTTTCTAACAACTTGACCAAATTCATCTAATTTGTTTCTAAAAATCCATTTTGTTCCAATAATGGATTTATTTTGAGGTCTAGTTATAAGATCCCAAACATTATTTCTAGTAAATTGATTAAGTTCATCTTGCATAGCAATTATCCATGAATCATCAAGAAGTGCTTCTTTTATATTTTTAGGTTCAATAGTTGAAATAAAAGCATTATGAGCAATCAAATTAAAATGAGATCTAGTAGTTACTTTGTCAGATATATTTCCTATAACTAAATCATGTGGATGATTTTTAACTTCTACAAAATCTTTAGGTAAATCATTTTGTGAATTATCATCTTTTGTAACATCTATCATAGGAGTATCTTGTATGGTATCAATTACATCATCATCATTATTTAGTACAACATGTGTTTTTGAAAAATTTTCATCAAAAGAAATATGTAAAGATTCTTCAATAACTTGTGTTCTTTTGTTGTAAATTCTATATGCTTTACTGTGATTAGAATATCCAATAAAAATTCCTTCATCGGATTTTGAATCAAATTTATCTAAGTTATCCTTTGTGTTTAAGATAAAACATTTACAACCAAAAACTTTAAAGTAAGATACTTTAGGAATTTTGTTATAAAATAATTCATAAGAGGTTTTCTTTAAAATAGGTCGTAATAAAACTCTATTTAATACATAACAAGCTGTTGATACGGCTTCTGCCCAAAAATATTTAGGTAAATTACTATCACATAACATGGTTCTAGCACATTCTTGTAAGGTCCTATTTTTCCTTTCTACAACTCCATTTTGTGGAGCAGCACGAGGAAAAGAGAATGTATGTGATATACCATGTTGGTCACAAAAATTTGTAAATAATTCATTTTTAAATTCACCTCCATGGTCACTACGTATAGAGATAATAGAAGTTGATTTTTGATTTTGAATTTTCTTGCAAAATATAGAAAACTCATTAAAAGCATCATTTTTATGTTTAAGAAAAATTACCCATGTGAATCTAGAAAAATCATCAACAAGAACAAATGCATATCTACTTCCATTTAAAGATGCAACTCTAGATGGACCAAAAAGATCTATATGAATTAATTCTAATGGTCTATTTGTAGATATTACATTTTTAGATTTGAAAGAAGATTTGTGCATTTTTCCTTGTTGACATGCATCACAAAAATTATTTTTAAAGGACATCTTAGGCAAACCATTTACAGAATCATTTTTAGAAATCTTAGACATATGTTTAAAGTTAACATGTCCAAAACGTTTATGCCATAAAATAGAATCATTAGATGATACAATAAGACAATGTTCATTTGAAAAATTATTCATGGATAACACATATATGTTATTTTTTCTATAACCTTTAAAAATAATAGTTATCAAATCAATATCATAAATTAAGCATGATTCTTTTTCAAAAACAATTTTATAACCTTTATCACACAGTTGACTAATACTTAGTAAATTATGTTTAAGACCATTAACTAATAAAACATTATCAATGATAGGTTTATTTAGATTACCGACGGAACCAACACCGATGACTTTTCCTTTGTTGTTATCTCCAAAAGTAACGGTACCTCCATCCTTGTTTTGAAAAGATGACAACAATTGAATATTTCCAGTCATATGTTTGGAGCAACCACTATCTAAGATCCACCTATCTTTCTTGGGTACCTGAAAAAAAAAACATTTATATTTTGGTACCCATACTATGTTGGGTCCTTTAAATTAGCCTTTAGGAAACCAAACCCATGAAGAGTTTGATTTGCTTAAATAGTTAGATGATAAACAAATATTTTTAATAAAATCAGAAATATAAAAATTCTTATGAAGAGAAGATAATTCTTTTGGAACCCAAATAGAAAAGAGTTTTGATTTCTTTTTACACAAATTTTCAGATTTATAATCATGAAAATCACACGAAGGTTTTACAAAAATTGTATTCTTTGATTTGTTTTTATTAATTTGAAAACCTAATCCTTTTGTCTTTTGTGATTCTCTTTGAAAAGAAAGAATATTATTAAGATTTTCTTTTCCTTTGTTAAATTTGCTTACATTTAAACATATATCTTCATATCTTGATTTAAAAGAAGAAATATCTTTATCTAAAATATTAATTCGAATATTTAACTTATTACATTCTGATTTTAAATATTTATTTTCATTAGATAAATTTTCATTTTCTTTGAGTAAAGAAAAATTTTCTTCTTTTAATTCAACAAATTTAGAATAAGTAAAATTAGAGGAATTTAAATCGGAAATTTCTTCAAGTAACCTTTTATTCTCACCTTTAAGAAAATTATGTGAAATTTTTAATCTTACAAAAGTTTCATATAATTCATTAAAAGCATCTAAAAGTTCTTCATTTTCACTTACATCATCTTGAGCCATGAAACACATGTGAGCACTTTCTTTTTCTTCAATTTCTTCATCTGAGGATGATTCATCACTATCATCCCAAGTGACTGCCATTGCTTTCCTTTTCTTGTTATTTTGAATATTGTTGAAGTTGTTGAAATAACTTGATTTTTATTTATTCTTCAATATTGGACAATCTTTCTTCATATGCCCTGGTTTATTACACTTAAAACAAAGAGGGTTAGTTGAATTTGAATTCTTAAATTTAAAATTACCTCTTTTGATGAATTTTCGAAATTTTCGTGCAAACATGCCCATTTCTTCATTATCATCATCTGAATCTTCTTTATCGGAAGTAGTATTGAATGCAAGAACTTTCTTGTTCTTAGATTCTTCACCATTCTTCCTATCTTCAAGTTGTACTTCATATGCCATAAGATTACCAATAAGATTTTTAACCGTAAGAGTTGACAAATCATTGGCTTCTTCAATAGCGGTAACTTTCTTTTCCCATTGTGGAGTAAGTGAACGAAGTATCTTTCTTACCATCTCCACTTGAGTATATGTTTTTCCAAGACCAATAAGAGAATTTGTGATGTCGGTAAATCTTGTGAACATTTCTCCAATAGTCTCATTTTCCTTCATCTTGAATAATTCAAATCTGTGCACAAGAACAGAAATTTTAGACTCTTTAACTTTAGTAGTACCTTCATGAGTTACCTCGAGTGTGTGCCAAATATCATATGCGGATGTGGCCGTTGACACCCTATTGAACTCATTCTTGTCAAGTGCACAAAATAAAGCATTCATTGCTTTAGAATCCAAATTCGCATTGTTCCTTTGAGATGTAGTCCATTCCGCAAAAGGAGTGATTGGCTTCTCATATTTTGTTTCCACGATGTTCCAAAGTTCGTAGCCAATTGATTGAAGGTAAATCTTCATTCGGCACTTCCAATAGTTGTAGTTCAAACCATCAAACAATGGAGGACGATTTGTAGAGTGACCTTCCTTGAATTGTGATGTATTTGATGATGCCATCTTTCACCTTGCTCTGATACCAAATGTAGGATCTGAAATAGATACACTAGAACACTAGAGGGGGGGTGAATAGTGTTCTTTTAAAATTATTGCAAAGTAGATAATAAATTGCAAAGAAAAATGGCAATCTCAGAAATTTGCAAACACAAACACAAGGATTTTATACTGGTTCCACCAAACCGGTGTACATCCAGTCCCCAAGCAAATCCCGCTTGAGAGTTTTCACTATGATTTTGAATAAACTTACAAAATCAAACTTAAACCTGACCAATTTGCAAGTCCCTGCAAATTGCAACACCAATTGACACACTCCTTGCCAATTTGAACACCAATCTCTAAGCCAAGAGATTAACCCTCTCACAACCGAGAGAAAACTTGTTGAAGTAATAACACAATGATCCTATAAGCCTTGAATGTGTAATGAAGTGCAGCAGTGGCTTAGGATTCTTTTAATCTCTGTAAAATTGCCAAATTGATTTGTATTTGATGAAAGTATATAGGCAATTTCAGAAACTCTTCTTTTTCAGAAAATCAGAATGTTTTTCACTTGGGAAATTATACAAGAATCAAAGCTTATGGGTATGTATCTCTGTTTAATTTTTCTGAACAAATAACCTATATATATCCCTTGAAAAGACAAGTTTTTAAAGTTTAAAAACGTTTAAAAAACGGCCAAAAACTGTCAGATATTCAAATTCT
>BQKN01050827.1:0-18481 GCA_022839385.1 Asparagus kiusianus | reverse complement strand
AAAAGAAGAAGAAGAAGAAGAAAATTAGTGGTTCACATTGCATAGTTTCTATTATTGAGTCTGACACTGTAGTTTTAGATCCCGTGTAATAACTCTAATTTTGGGGTTTGACCCCCCACCCCTCTAACCCACAAAAAAAACGCTAAAACTAAAACTAAAGATGTGATATGTTTTGCTATTTTGAATGATTTGCTCATTAACTGAAATACAGACAATCCTTTTAGGTTCATAGCTGAGTTAATTGAATCTGAGTGACGAATAAATCGCACATCTACTAATACTCACTCAGCAATGGAGTAAGAAATTAATCTTTGGAAAGCTTTTTTTGATACGCTATTTTTTTAATACTGAATTTTTGGATAGGGTTTGGCTACTTTAGGATTCAGTATGTTATTTGAATGATCTGCTCATTAAATAAAATACGCTCAATCCTTCTTGAAGTTAATATTTTTACCGCTATAAATATCAATGGCTCCTCAAAACAATTGAATCCACATTCAACATGATGAAGAGAACGAGCTTGATCCTTATTTTTCTTGCTTTTGCGAGTGTTTTTTCTCATGGCTTCTGTAAGTTTAAATTTATGTTTGTCTCTAGCTAATTTATTTATGTTGTCCCATGAACTCATAATATAAATCTTTTTGGCAAAAGATACAAAGTTTAAGAAATGGAAATTAATTTTTGTATTTAAAAAAATCTATTCTCAATGTTTTCCACATTTTTTTTGAAAAAGTCCCCCCCCCCCCCCCCCCTAGTTTGGCTCACATAAAAATCAATGGCGGAAATAGCTTTTCGGATGTGAATTGAAAATGAAAATCAAGTGGTTATGAATTACATTTTTTTTCTATTGCTTTTATTTGTCTGGTTTGTGAACATAAAGTCCTGTTTGGTTAGCTAGGAAACCCCTTGATTAGGAAACCAAACATCTGACATGCTAAGACTCTGTCAGAGTAAGTGTATTTTGTTTCCTAATTAAAAGTAAGTTCGGTTCCATTTTGAGTTCAAGTAAGGGCCTGTTTGGTTATTTCCTAAAAAACCAAAAAATATAAATGAAAACTAAGAAATCTCAAAAAGTACAAATTCATACATTTTCATCCCTAAAATTCACTTATAACATCTAATAAAATATTATTTTTATCCAACAACTCATCGACCATATCTAATAAAATATTATTTTTATCCAACAACTCATCCATCACATCCACGACATCTAATAAAAATTTTTTTTTCATCCACAGCATCACTCAACTCATCTCATCTCATATTTAAAAATCACTCACATCATCCAATAAGATGGTGACAACTCAGCTCATCTCATTAACATTTTATTTCTTTGTTTTCCTCCCATAAAGCTAGAAAAACAATTTCCTTAAGTGTGGGTCACATCATCCAATAATATAATGACAACTCATCTCATCTCATATATTTTCTTATTTTTAAGAAATAACCAAACAAAGGAAAACAACCTAATACAAGAAATATGTTTCTCATAATTCATTTCCTTATTTTTTCCGCCAACCAAACAACATCAAAATAAGTTTTCTTAAAAAATCACTCACATCATCCTATAATAAGGTGACAACTCATCTCATCTCATCTTCATTTCTTTAATTTCCTTTTTTTTTAGCCAACTAAACAATCACAAAACCTACTTTTCTTAGAAATAGGTTTCCTTTTCTTTGATCTCCCTTTTTTTTAGGCAAACAAACAGCCCCTAAACTGTTCCTGAAATGTCAACCCATCACCTACTATAGGAAATCTCAATTCCGCTGTTTCGGAGAGGAAATAGACTGGAAATGGGTAAAAGTTAATAAAAAAATGGGTCACACATTTTTTATTCTTTGGGCTAAAGAGAGGATTTCCTTCAACTTGTGGTTTTCCTTTTTTTTTCCTAACTAAACTCATGAATGAGAAATTGTTCCTTTCCCTCATTGCTTTTTGAATGATTTTTAGCTAATGATAGGAGACATATGAAAAACCCCAGAAATACAGTTTTTGCATGGAAACATTGTCTATTAATATTTTAGGAAATGAGCCAATTAGATCCTAATTGAAAAAGTAGTTTTTTTGGAAAGCGCGTGATTAGTTTGCACTTTTTTGTTGCCAAAGGTTTTCAACTTAATTATGAGATTTTAGTTTAGAAATGGGGTTTCATCTTTTGATGACGTGGTTCCTCTTCTTGGAAAAAGGTAAATTATAATTTTGAATATATTTTTTATTAAAAATTTTAAATACTTATTTGAAAGTACTGTTACTAAGATAGACTTTAGATTATGAAGAGAAAAAGTTTAGTAGAGCAATAATTAGTGAGATTAAGAGCTAAACTAGGTTTTAATTCCAAAAGAGTTACATGAATTGGATGTTGTAATAAAAAGTTAATAGAATTATCTCATTATTTAACACACCGTGGGTGACTCAAATGGTGGGGAGGTTCCAATATATGGCTCTCATGGTCTTAGGTTCGATTTCGGACTATGTTATGAAAAAACTCTCATAATTTATAGTTAAAATTAAATAACCAATTATTTCTTCTTAATGAAGTCCAAAGAAAAGAGAATAATAATAATAATAAAGATTCAAAAAACAAAATAAGATAAGCCTTACAAGAATTGGATCTTTTAAATTTCAGATGTATTCACATACTTCTAACATATTTCACTAACATTTACACTACTTGAACCTCAGACAATATTTTTCTTGTGTTAGGTTGGGATGTTATGTAAAAATTGAGTGACAATGAATTTTTTTAACTGAAAAGGAACTTATCATACTCTAAGTTGAAAGTAACAAAATTTTATCGTCCAAAGTTTAAAAGTTGTAAACACTAGTAAAATAATTAAGAATATATAAAAAGAATAGATTTGGATCATCTCCACTATTAAAAAGCAGCATATGATTAATTATTTGTTTGCTGATGACTTTCATTCGCCCCTAGAATGAGAAATAATAAGGAGTGCAATACAAGAGAAATATGGCGAGTGCAAATATTTTAAATGAACTATCATTATTCATTAAAACATAGTTAGAAGTAATGTTTTATGCACTATATTTTTAGGGAGAAATATCTACAATAATCTTGTGATTTTTTATGTCAATAACATGCCAACTTAGAAATCTTTCTCCTTCTAAATAAGGACATAAAATGATTTTTTTTATTTTTGGATTTAATTTTTGCAGTTTCTCTTTTTTGACAGGTCAAATTAATCCAGAGATCAAAGAAAATGCATCAATCGCAAGTCCTTCTAAGCGTTTTCTTCCATCACTATGTTGCATTGCATTTAATGGTTGCAATGCAAGGTGCCTCCTAACTCATGCTTGCTTTGCCAATACGGAAGAGTGTAACAAAAACTGTCCTTGCCTCCCAAAAACGCCATGATCTTAGTCAATGTATAAAAAGTATGGATGATTACCGTTATATACCTCTGATGTGCTCGCATTGACAAGCAAAAATAATGATACAAGTACTTTAAGTTGGTGTGTTTTATGAGTTTTCACTCGATATAGTTTAAATAAATGTGTTGTTATGGATATTTTTTTAGTTATTTTAACATGTTTTCCTAGAATTTCACTCATTTTTACTTTTGTTAGATCAAGATAACTGTTAGATAATTTTTTTTTTAAATTAAAAGCTAGCGGGCTGCACATGATTAGGTAAAGAAGAAACAAAACGTAGGCTGCTGAACTTTGAAATTAGATAAAGTTGTGGGACCCACCGAAGAAAAATTTGTACGTGGTCCCACATGCATAGTAAATAATATTATTTTATTAGTGCATATTATTTTCCCAAACGCTATAAATAGACCCCAAATCTTTAAGGAAAATTCATTCCAAAAACAACAATCAATATATACAGATATATATGTTGTAGAATAGCTAGTGCTCATAGGAACAGTGCCTAGACCGAGAAGGTCTTATAGATCGAGGAGATTTTTGCCTGATAGATCAATGAGATCTTTACCTTATAGATCGAGGAGATCTTGACAGTACTGGGTCGGTGCACACCAGAGTACTGGACTGTTGTTCCTGGAAGCAAATTGGCCTTGGGATCCTTGCACCGGAGTAGGCTAAATAATATTTTAAGCACAACGTTTTACAAACGCACAACAGCTGAATTGAAAAATTTTAAATTACTGCACTTTAGTTTTCTGTTTAGCTTTTGCTGTTTATATCTGTATTATTCCAGATTTAACCATAGGCGCCAACAATCTTAAAGTATTATTTTGATCTACCATGGATCCCGCGAGGACTCTTGGAGTGGACTGTCTTAAGTTAAAGAACTTTGACGGTTCCAACTTCAACGCATGGCGTCGGAAAGTTATCTTCGGGATGCAACTCCTGAAAATATAATATGTTGTTTCTGAGGAGAAACCTGACTCTGAAGAAGATTTTGAATCTGAAGCCTATTGGGCTCGAGATGATCACTTAGTCTGGTCGATTATTTGGCAGATGCTTACACCAACAAGCCTTCTGCAAAGGAAATCTAGAATGCTCTGGAGGACCAGTACAAGGATGAGGAGAAGCTGTCCAAATCTCACATCATTGACAAGTTTCTGGACTTGAAGTTTGAAGATGACACTGAGATTTTGCCTCAAGTTAAAGAGCTTGAAAAGCTTGTTATGAAGCTAAAGGATGAAAATATCAATCTTTGTCAAACCTTCATCTCTGGTGCAATTGTCAATAAGCTTCCTTCATCTTGGATGTCATTCTCCACTGATATTTGAAGAAGGAAAAGACAGGTGACTCTGTCTGATTTGAAGATGTTCATTCGGATCGATGACGAGACTTGGACTCGCACGAAGATTGAGCTTCTTGCTAAGCAGAAGGCGTTTACTAACATGGTGGTTGCTAACTCTGAAAAGGGTAATAATTTATCTTTCAAGAAGAGGAAGTCTTTTAACATAAAGAATAATCAGAATCCGAAGAATGTGAATGTTCAGAAGAAGGAGTTCAAGAAGAGCGGCAAATGCTTCAACTGTGGGAAGCAAAGATATTTTGCCAAGGACTGCAAAGCACCAAAGAAAGAAACTGCACACAATGTCAATCAAGTTGATGATTGTGTGGCTATAATCTTTCAGGTAATAACTCCTAACAAAATCTCTGGTTGGTGGTTAGATACAGGTGCTACTTGACATGTCTGCTCCAACAGAGATCCATTCTCTTCTTATGTTGCTGCCAATGAGAATGTATCAATGACTGATCGTTCTGTGGTTCCTATTCTTAAAACTGGGACTGTTGTGCTGACTCTCTCTTCAGGGAAGACTCTCACATTGAAGGATGTGAAATATGTTCCCTTAATTACCAAAAACTTAGTCTCTGGAAGCCTGCTAAGTAATGCAGGTATGATGCTGGATTTTCAAGGAGGTAAGGTTGTATTATCCTTTAAGAAAATATATTTTGGCAATGCATATCGTACTGATAGCATGTATAACATCAGTACTATTACACCTAACTTGGTTATAAATAAAGTATCCTCTTCTGCTTACCCCACTACATTATGGCATAATAGGCTAGGACATGTAAATTATAGAAAATTATCTAGCATGGAGAAGCTAGGATTACTTCCAAAATGTGGGGGTAACAAACGTAAGAAGTGTGAAGTTTGAATGTAAGAAAAGCTGACGAGAAAGCCATTTTCAAGTGTCACGAGGAGCACCTACCTGTTGGATTTGATTCATTCAGATACTTGTGACTTTAAGAGCTTCGCCACGCGTGGCGGTAAGAAGTACTTCATCATATTTATTGACGACCATTTTCGCTTCTTCTATGTTTACTTGTTAAAATCTAAAGATGAAGCCTTCAGCAAGTTTGTCGAGTTTTGGACTCAAGTGGAGAAGCAACTTGGACTGCAGGTGAAAAAATTCAGGAGCGACAGAGGAGGAGAGTACCGTTCGAAGGAATCAGAAGCATACTTCAAGGAGCATGTAATCATTGCTAAAATTACTGCTCCGTATTCCCCACAATCTAATGGGATTGCTAAAAGAAAGAATCATACATTAACCGAGATGGTGAATTGGATGTTAATCACATATGGTCTTCCTACCTGCTATTGGGGAGAGGCTTTGCTGATGGCAAACTGGATTCTTAAGAGAGTACCTTACTCCAAAACTAATAATACTCCTCATCAGTTATGGTTAGGATATCCAGATTCTTTAGATAGCCTCAAAGTGTGGGGGTGTCTCGCATACGTTCGTATTCCAAATATCAGAAGGCCTAAGCTCGGGCTAAAGGCAAACAAATATGTGTTTCTTGGCTTTGCTGGAGATAACAATGCGTGCAGGTTCCAAGACCTTGGAACCAACTCTATCATTGAAGCTCAGGATGCAGAATTCTTTGAGGATAAGTTTATCAAAGATAAATGCTTATTGTTCAAAGATATAGAAGAGAATGCTAGTATGTCAGATACACAAGAGGAGCCAGTTTCACGAGAAACTAAAAGTGTCAATGATGACGGAGTTATCGAACCATCTTCGAAGCGTATCGAGAGACAAAAAGATTTTGGAGATGACTTCATCACCTATATTATGGAAGAAGATCCACAGACTTTTTAAGAAGCAATGCAATCAATAGACGTTCTTCTGTGGAAAGAAGCTATAGATGATGAGATGGATTCATTGATCCAAAATCATACTTAGGAACTGGTGGATGTACCTGAAGATGCAATGCTTATTAGTTGCAAGTGGATATTCAAGAAGAAGCTCCATCTTGATGGTACTATTGAAAAGTACAAAGCAAGACTGGTGGCGAAATGATTCTCTCAGAAAGAAGGTATAGATTTTTTTTAATATCTATGCACTAGTTTGTAGGATCACTACCATCATAATGTTTATCGCATGAGCGACGATTAAAAGGTTCGTCATACATCAGATGGATGTAAAGACTGCCTTTCTCAATGGAGATCTTACAGAAGAGATCTACATGGAGAAACCAGAAGGACTTGATGCTCCAGCTGGTAAGGTTTGTAAACTTGTTAAGTCTTTATATAGACTTAAACAGGCACCAAAACTCTGGCATAAGAAGTTTGATGGGATTGTTCGCAACAATAAGTATTAAGTCAGTGAATCTGATAAGTGCCTATACATCAAGGTCGTTGAAGGAAAGGTGGTGATCATCTACCTCTATGTGGATGATATGCTCATCATCGGGAGTGATTTAGAGATAGTAACATCTATCAAGAAATTTCTCTCGGCACAATTCAGCATGAAGGACCTTGGAACTGCGGACGTGATTATCAGAATCAAAATCATATACTCTAAAGAGGGTATTGGATTGTCCTAATCTCATTATATCGAGAGCATGCTAAGAAAGTATGGCTACTACGACCTGTCAGAACTATCAATGCCGTATGATTACAACAAGAAGCTTCGACCGAACATTGGAAGACCAGTAGAGCAACTAATATACTCAAAGATTATTAGGAGTCTTATGTACGCGATGAGCTGCACAAGACCAGATATAGCATTCGCTGTAGGAATGCTTAGTAGGTTCATAAGTAATCCTAGAAAGCTTCAGTGAGATGCTGTCCAGAGATTGATGAGATACTTGAAAGGAACTATAGGCTTGGGCCGAGCCACCTTGGGGTGGCTCGGTTTCGGTCGAGCCCCTCCAGGTGTTTGGGATCCGTCGTTTGGTTGTTTGTATCCGTTTTGTCTCTTTGTGCCCGTTTTCCGGTTCTGTGGTTGACTTGTTCAGACTTGATTCATTGACCTGATTTGGCAGTAAATCCGATTCTGAGTTCGAGTCCGAAACTGATCTTGATTCGATCGCGATTCATCCGAGTCCGTTCTTGGTTGGATGACTCGTTGATTCTTCAACCCGTTGGCTTGATTCCGCACGTGAGTGGATTTATTCCATTGTTTACGTGCGGTTCGTTAGCTTCGTAGCCTCATTAACATGCTTCGTCGCGTGTCACTTGGCTTCGGTGTTGTGGACTAACGATCGTGTTTGGATACGTTGCCCGATGGTTCGTTTGTCGAATCGACGTCGTCGAGCTGTGTTAAGGGACCTATAGGCAGTTTTATACGCCTACAGATACCCCCTCTAAAGTATTTCAGCCTCGTTCTTTTATAGAAGAGTCTGGAATACTTTGGATATGATTGTCCCATCCTTTGATTGGTTACGACGGGATATCTAGAGTGGCTTCCATTCTTGATTCCTTCAGTCCTAAAGGCTATTCGGTGCTTTGTCGAATGTCTGTAAGGGTTCCGGTGCTGCATTTATTATCTGACCGTCTGTTGGAATTTTGAATTTGAAGTCGATTCTCGCTTTTCTAACTTTTTAGCTCGAGTTGGTTGTTTCAACATGGAACTGACCATCGGTCATCGGCGTTGAATCTTCGTTTACAACGCGTTGTCCGGCGTTTGAGCTTCCTTGTGACGTGTGGTCCGGCGTCTAAGCTTCATTGCGACGCGTTGTCCAGCGTCCAGGCCTCATTATAACGCGTTGTCCAGCGTCCAGGCTTCATTATAACACGTTGTCTGGTATTTGACAAAGTTTATACTCGTACGTCTGCTGGAGTATACACAGTTTAAGCTCTTAAGGAATTGGAGCGTGGCGGATACTCGAGTCACGAGACCAATCTATAAAATTGATGCGTCAATGACTCGCATTCATAGAATTTTTGGCAAATTCTCAGCCATCAACGGGTTTGATGTGCCTTTACCGACTACCGTTTGAGTCGGGCTAGCATACGGATTATTTAAGTCCGTTCCGCATGTGACGTTGTGCTAAAGGGATGAACTCCCTTAGACTTTGTGCTATAATGTTGAATACATAGACTTTACCATTTGTTACGGGAATAGGTTACCCGGCGATGCATGTTAGGCGTTGACTTTAGGATTTTTAGCTAACCCCCAGCCTTCAACGGATTTGATTAACCTTTACCGACTACCGTTTGAGTCGGGCTAGCATGCGGATTGTCTAACTCCGTTCCGCATGTTACGTTGTGCTGAGAGGGTGAATCCTCTAAGACTTTGTGCTACGACTTTGAATACGTAGACTCCGCCATTGTTACGGGAATAGGCTACCCGACAACGTGTATTAGACGTTGACTTATCCCTACTTAGGCTTTAGGATAAAGGTCCCCAGAGTCAGGCTCTGGTATCTCTTTCTACGGGTAAAGATTCAACCGGCGACGCGTGTTAGGCGTCGGCATATCCTTTCTTAGGATTCAGGATGAAATTCCCCATGCGTGTAAGGTATGGATTTTGGTGTTATTAATAACAACCTGCCATAATATTGAATATGTGGGTGAGTGTTCTTTTTAATGGTTAAGAACTAACCGGCGACGCGTGTTAGGCGCAGACTTATCCTTGCTTAGGTTTCAGAATAAAATACCCCAGAATCAAACTCTGGTGTCTTCTTCTACGGAGAAAGACTAAACCAGCGACGCGTGTTAGGCGTCGGCATATCCTTTCTTAGGATTCAGGATGAAATTCCCCACGCGTATGAGGCATGGATTTTGGTGTTATTAATAACAACCTGCCACAATGTTGAATATGCGGACGGGTGTTCTTTTTAATGGTTAAGAACTAACCGGCAGCGCGGGTTAAGCGCAGACTTATCCTTGCTTAGGTTTCAGGATAAAATACCCCGGAATCAAACTCTGGTGTCTTCTCCTACGGAGAAAGACTAAACCGGCAGCGCGTGTTAGGCGCAGACTTATCCCTGCTTAGGATTCGGGATAAACTTCTTAGGATGAATCCTAAATTTGATAAAATGTTGATGTGGAAAAGGAAGAACTTTGTATTCTATTCCCCGAACAAGGAAGGAAGAATTTTATATTCTATTCCTTGGAAAGGAGACTTGAGGTGGGATCTCCACCCCCAGAATTAAAAAGATTCGGATAACCCTAACTGTCGGAAGGTTTGATTACCGAGCTAAAGATGGAATTTCTCATTTATCGAGAGTGAACTGTGGTTTTGGTCCTAACTGTAGGAAGGTTTGACCAAACGGGAGCTTGAGATGACCCTAACTGTAGGAATGTTTGATCACTCGATTTGAAAGTGGACCTCTCGTTCATTGGAGGAATCGAGAGGGGATTTTGGTTTTGGCCCTAACTGTAGGAAGGTTTGACCAAGCGGGAGGTTTGAGACGATCCTAACTGTAGGAAGGTTTGATCGCTCAATTTGTGTGCCTCTCGTTCATTGGAAGAATCGAGAGGGGATTTTGGTTTTAGCCCTAACTGTAGGAAGGTTTGACCAAGCGGGAGGTTTGAGACGATCCTAACTGTAGGAAGGTTTGATCGCTCGATTTGTGAGCCTCTCGTTCATTGCCGGAATCGAGAGGGGATTTTTGTGAGGAAAGATTAATCTGTCAAAAGGATCGAATCTCGTCTCAACAAGATAACTCATGAGAACTAGTAAATTTGATAACAATAATGGAAAACATTCCGACATTTAGAGATTAAATGTGGATGTTTTACTTATCGCTTTTATAGTGATTGGGTTATCCCTAAGAATATCGCCTGTGGTATTCTTTTGGGAACTTCCCGATACATGAATAATCCACTCCCAGCTTCCCTTGTGGAACTGGGTCCGACATTGTACTCAGTTACATGACCGGGTTATCCTTAAGAATATTACATATAAGAAATTCTTCAGGAACTTCCCGTGAAAGAGATGAAATAGTTTAAACTCATATACATGTTGGAGCATCAGGGAGCAGTTTAACCTCTTATACTGGTCGGAGGATTGAGAAACAGTTTATACTCATATACTCTTCGGAGTCTTAAGAAGCAGTTTATACTCTTATACTTATCGGAGTGATGCCATTCTCAACTGGCTTACTCTAGCGTTATGACGCCGGCTTCAACCAAGGTCTGGATACTATTCTTTAAAGTAAAGCAGGCCTTGGTGGGATAAAGGATCCTCCTGTGGTATGCGCAGTACTTCGGATCCGTAGTATTGTCAGCTTCCTCCTGATTCGTGATCGGTGGCAGCTTGATCTTGTTATTTTTAAGGAGTGATTCGAAGATGGCTGGAACATCTTCGTCCTTAAAGGAGTACTCTTTTTGGGGCCTCTGATCCCAAGTCTTCTGCTGTCTCCGGGAATGCTGTTGTGACGTTTGATTAGCATCGACAGCCGCTGCAGGTGTCTTGCCCTTACCACGGGAGGCGAAGTTCGAGTTCGGAGGATTAGTCGTCGATTGACTCCTCTCGGCCTTCTTCCTTCGGAGGAAGCGTTCGGCTTGTTCACCGCGCACCTTCAAGTCTTTCCAAGTGTTGGACGGTGCTGTCCCCATTGCTTCCAACACGTCCAACAAAAGATTGTTATGGCAGGTCTGGAGAATGAACTCCTCCGTGATTGGGTCCCGGCAATTCATCGCCTTGTTCCGGAACCTTTTGACGAAAGTATCGACCAATTCCCCGTCCTTTTGTTTCTCGTCGAGCAACGTTCCGATGGATATCTCGGTGTCGTCGTCGAAGAAGTTAGCGAGGAATTTTGTCTCCATGTCATCCCAGCTATTCACGCTTCCTGGCTTGAGGCGGCGATACCAATCGAAGGCGGCTCCACGAAGAGCACCAACGAAGGATCGTACCATCAGAGGCTCATTACCAGAGATAACACCCAGATGCGATTTGAAATAAATCAAATGCTGAGTGGGGGAACCCTTCCCATCGAACGGCGTGAAGTTGATTAGACTAAACTTTGCCGGATAGGGGATTGATTCCCACTCTCTTGGGTATGGACAAGGAATGCCCGTCTTCTTCATCTCTTGAGCGGAAATCAACGTATTGATTTTGCTCTCGAGGTTTTTAATCTTCAAGTTTTCACTTGTATCTGCGTTGGCATCCTCGTTACCACCCTCTGCATTGATGGGAGGGTTATTGGCGTTATGAGTTTCATTTGCACCTGTGTCCTCATCTTCCAGATTATTCTGGTTACGACGACCTGGTTCGCCTTGTTGGTTCCTCAATGCCTGGATTTGTTGGTCATGCATCTCTCTCATAGTTTGCATGGCCATCTGCATTTCTAACTTGAAGCTCTCTTGCTGTTTAGCCATGGCTTCTTCGAGCATCTTGGCAACTTGTTCCGCGCTTATCATCAGCGACTCGCAGGGTTCTCCTTCGCTGGACATTGTGTTATCTGATGCAACCACAGAGCATGCATCCGATTCTTCACCTTCTGAAGGTAGTCTTGTCCGAACCCTACCATAAGTTCCTCGTGCGATGGCTCTAGACTGCAGACGGGTTAGACGCCGGGATACTTTCAGAATCGACTCGAGATCATCCCGTGCCGATGTCCCTTTGCTGGTCATGTTAGCGGTGACCCTCGGAAATTCTCCATCTTCAACCGCCCTTCTTTTTTGCCGGAAACGCTTATGCCTTGGATTTGGCGTTTTGGTACTAAGCCTTTCGAACACTGAGACTCTCTCGGGGACCGCTTTGATGCAGTTGCATTCAAACAGTACCGCCCGAATGAGCTTTGAACAAGGGCACTGAGTTTCGAGCCTTCGAGGGCTTCTCTTTCTGGATTTGCTCGTACCCCCGACACGATAGTACAGCTCATCCGTTTGAAAGTCGGAGCAACGTATCGTGTGTTGGCACGTTTTCCCAGGTATAACATCATCGTCATCGGATGACAACGTTTCCTTCTGAGGGGGAACTACCTTCTTCGGGCTTTCGAGAGTCACGCGCCTCGAGACACGCCTTTGTGGGCGTGAATCTTCAACGGGCTCTTGGACTTCAATGCGCAGAGTAATGCGCTTAGTTGCCCTTATCTATTTGTCATGTTGAGGGTTGCGGCGACCCCCAGCGTGTTGAATCGTTCGGGATTTCTTCATTGGCCCCAAACGTTCCTGGACTGGAGTTTTGCCCCGCTCATTGGGCAGTGGACCGAGGCGTTCCAAGATTGACCTCCTTCTTTGGGATGGTTCGGGAGGTTGAGCTTGCTTCGAAGGCTGTATTGATTGTTCCTTAGCTTGAATCGCCGCTTCAGACTTCGGCTTCCATATTTGGCGGGTTGGTGGCGGCTTCTTGGCCACCTCTTTCTGCAGCCTTCTACGGGCTTCTTGGACTTGAGCCCGTGCTTGCGCTGAGAGTGCGCGGCGCTTGCGAATGCGCTCCTCAAGTGTCGAACGATTCCGTTTGATGCGGATCCATTCGTTCATTGGTGGCTTAGAGGATCCGCCATTCATTGGTCGTTGAGGCTGTTTGCCTCTCCTGTTCTTCAGATCCACGTTGTAGCGGATCCCGTCAATAGACTCCATCGCCTTTGTGAATTGCTGCGCCAGGCGTTGACGTCGCCTTTGGCGGGCTCTCTTTGAGAGAGTCACTATGCCTTCAGCGGCGGAAGAATTGGCTAGAACAGCTCCGACCTGGTTGGAGGTTGGTGGAGCTTCACCCGATGCAACTTCAGCATCAATCAGGGTGAGATCTTCGTTGGTATACTCAACTTCTTCATACCAATGGATTTTTCTCCTAGAGGAGGACTTTGAAGACTGCTTGGACTTGCGAGGGGAGGCGGATCCGGACGAGGATGATATGTACTCCTCGAACTTTTGCTGGTCGAATTCATACTCGACCTCCTCCTCGACCGGGATCAAGATCCGCGGCTGCGACGCATCGATTTCGACAGCGAAATCGTTGGCTCCCACTGTGGTCGCTAGATTGTTCACGTGGAAAATTGTTGCTTTCTTCATTGTCGATTATATTGTACACTCTTGTAATAGTTTATCGATTACAAAGATTCGGTCTTTTTATAAGATCCGGTTACAACGAAAATCAAAAAAAAGAAATGAAAATTACAACTTTGTTTCCTTGTTTGTCGAACAAATCGCGAGCTCCTGTTTTGCGGTCGCTCGCTTGCGTGGGTTGTTTGCCTGCGCCGGGGTTTATCCGTGGACCACCGTGAGATCTAGATCTGGTCGGATCTACGCAGTATAACGGGTATTATTTCACCAAGGAAATAATAGCCGGGGGGATTAGTTCACCAAGGAAATAATCGCCCTAAACTCGGGATCAAAGACCAAGTTTTGATCCGAAGGAAAACTACGTGTAGATCTGAGATCCGGTCCCCTCGAACACCTACCTTATTTAGCGTTGATGATCGCCGAGCACCAGATCTGGATGAGCAAGTCCTTGAAGTCCCAAAGTTTGAATCTTTTTAAGTCTTGAGCTTCGAATCCTGCAGGGCTTCGCCTCTCTCCAAAATTTCCAACCCCTTCAAATGAACAAGGGGGTGGCCTATTTATAGGCACCCTGAACTGTGCCTGCGCACAAATGCCCGACACCCAAGCCGCCGGCCACCCTGGGGTGGCTCGGTTTTGGCCGAGCCCCTCCGGGTGTTTGGGATCCGTCGTTTGGTTGTTTATATCCGTTTTGTCTCTTTATGCCCGTTTTCCGGTTCTGTGGTTGACTTGTTCGGACTTGATTCGTTGACTTGATTTGGCAGTAAATCCGATTCTGAGTTCGAGTCCGAAACTGATCTTGATTCGATCGCGATTCATCCGAGTCCGTTCTTGGTTGGATGACTCGTTGATTCTTCAACCCGTTGGCTTGATTCCGCACGCAAGTGGATTTATTCCATTGTTTACGTGCGGTTCGTTAGCTTCATAGCCTCATTAACACGCTTCGTCGCGTGTCACTTGGCTTCGGTGTTATGGACTAACGATCGTGTTTGGATACGTTGCCCGATGGTTCGTTTTTTGAATCGACATCGTCGAGCTGTGTTAAGGGACCTATAGGCAGTTTTATACGCCTACAAACACGCTCCGCAATGAACAATGTACTTAATTGATCTTTGATCTCCCTCTAGTACTATACTTACCTGGCTGAACTACCCGAGCAAAACTTTGCTCTTTTTACCTAGGATCCTATCATGTAAAGAGGATGGCTGTTAAGCCTTAATGAGTCTAAAGCATTTCGGATGTGCGGTGTTAGATAGGAAACACATCTAAAGGACTCACCTAGAATCCTATCATGAGAGAGAATGGCTCTTAAGCCTTAGTGAGTTCAAAGTATTTCGGATGCGGGATGTTTGATAGGAAACATGCCTAAAGAACTTAGCTATGCATGGGTGGAGATTTGGCCGTCACCTATGGTGTCTTGTGAAAAGATACCTGAGCCCTAGCAGAAACCAGGACATGCATAAGGCTATAGATGTGCAATGGCAAAGGCAAGGCAAATGTAAAAGCAAAAGCAAGTGTGGTTCAAAGTGAAAACTACCACATATAAGTTTGATCTTGTGTGATCGCTGGATTTTTAGACATATGCTGGTTCAAGTCTCTGCGACATCATGCACCTATCTTTTATTCAGTTGGTCTAGGGTAGATTCAAGTCCTTGCGACATCTACCTTATGCACAACGATTGAAACAATGGCACCGTTACACGATACTATTTAAAAACCTTGTGGGGGATTGTTAGATAATTTTTTTTAAAATTAAAAGCTAGCGGGTCCCACATGATTAGGCAAAGAAGAAATAAAACATGGGCTGCTAAACTTTAAAATTAAATAAAGTTGTGGGCCCCACCGAAGAAAATTTTGGACGTGGGTCCCACATGCATAGTAAATAATATTATTTTATTAGTACATAGTATTTTCCCAAACGCTATAAATAGACCCCAAATTCTTAAGAAAAATTCATTACAAAAACAACAATCAATATATACAGATATATATGTTATAGAATAGCTAGTGCTCGTAGGAACAATGCCTAGACCGAGAAGTCTTATAGATCGAGGAGATCTTTGCCTGATAGATCAATGAGATCTTTGCCTGATAGATCGAGGAGATTTTTGCCTTATAGATCGAGGAGATCTTGACAGTACTAGATCGGTGCACACCACAGTACTGGACTGATGTTCCTGAAAGCAATTTGGCCTTAGGATTCTTGCAGCGGAGTAGGCCAAATAATGCTTTAAGCACATCGGTTTACAAACGCACAACTCTGAGTTGGAAATTTTTTAATTACTGCACTTTATTTTTCTGTTTAATTTTGCTGTTATGTATCTGTATTATTCCAGATTTAATCACATGCGCCAACAATAACTGACTTGGATGATTGTGTATCTTGGGATGATCAAACATACATCTTTAGTTTAAGATAAAAATTGCATTAATGGTCGCTAGCTTCTTGAAATCTATATCTTCAAATATCCCAAATATTCATAATCTACATATGCAAGGTAGTCGACATGATATATGTGTTGTAAATTATAGAGCAAATACAAAAAAAAAAAAAATCAATAAATTAATAATATAATATTAATGCAGAACTAGTTTTATAATCGACAAAGTTAATCACGTTGAAGTACTATCCTAAAGGATTATTTATGGTCCCACATGACTCTCTGAGGAGAAAATCTTCTAGCAACACGAACCTCCAATCTATTAACGTCTTTTTTGTGTATAATCAGGAGGAGATAGTCAATTAAGCAAAATAGTTAAGCATATAAGGTCCAATTTCAGGAAGAAAAACCATAAATTTTTGTAATAGATGACACGTGGACCAAAATAAGAACTGGCTGCCCGTATACAGATAAAACAACTTTAAGTCTTATAATGAGATATAAGCCGTATCCTGCTAACTCTATATGACTTTACATTGCATTTAAGGTATTGGTCCCTTGAAGAATAAATAATTTGAGAAATAGCTTCCCGGAGAGAAACTATTTTGAGATAAGTCTCTCTCATTTAAGTTAGACCAAATAAGATCATTCTAGTTTAAATCATTTCTTTAGTAAAAAAAAAGTAACAACCGATAAAAATATATCCCTCTCCACGTAAATTCTATTCTTCTTCATCTTACCTTGTTAGTGATGGTTGACCAAATCAACCGAAACCCATGTCTGTAAAATGAGAAATAAAAGAATTAATGGCCTATTAATAAGTGAGAATAGATTGGCTCTTAATGATATTTAATATTGGGCTGTTAACGGCTATTATTTAAAATTAATGGGTAAATAAATCTAAATTAATTTGAGGCAGATTTGGGGTGGAGATGATTGGAAGAAGGAGGCCTCTATAAATCAAGTGTTTCTTTGCGAAGAGAACATAAAAAGCAACCAGAAAAAACTCTCACATTGGTGGCCCAAAAGAATACACCAATCTCTTCTTTCTCTCTAAATTATTACACTGCTATCTGAGCCAAAATCCAAGTCCCTACCTTTTAGACACAACCTTACCTCTTTTCTATATACTAAAGTTATTGGGGTTAGCCCTGTAGCTTAAGGGGTGTTTGTTTCGCTTTTTTTTTTTTTTTTTTTTTTTTTTTTTTTTTGAGTGGATTTCAAGTTTTGGTATGTAAAAAGTATTTTTTTTTTTTGTGTTTTGGTATTCCATAACTTTGTTTGTTTCAAAATTAATTTTGAGATATTGAATCCCTAAATTATAAAATATTAGTATATTTTTAGGATTTGTGAAATCCTCTCTTTTGTTTCAACTTTTTTTTGGGATATAAGGTGGATTACAAGTTTTTTGGGTTTTAGAATTCCATAAACCATGTTTGTTTCAAAACTAATTTTGGGATATTGAATCCCCAAATTATAAAAAACTATTATATTTTAGAATTTGTGAAATCCTATCTTTGAGAGATGATTTAGGTTGGATGTTGAACACCCAAATTATAAAAATACTATTATATTATATTATATTAGCATGCTATACTATACAATAATTAATATAATATAAGATTAATATCTTATATATAATATTATAATAATATAATATTTAATATAATACATCTATTCCGCTATAATAATAGGAGGACCCAAGAATCACTATTCATGCTGTGGTAAATGCTGTAGTAAATTACTGTAGCATTTTATATATATTATATTATATATTATATATTATATATTATATATATTATATATATATTATATATATATATAATATATTATATATAGAATATATATTATATATATATTATATATTATATATATTATAATGTATATATATATAAAATATTGTTATATTAGTTTAATAATATTATATTGGTTTAATATAATACACTATAATATAATGGATAAAAAAATATCTATTACAATTAATATAATATATTATATAAATATATGTTATTAAAATATTATATAATATTATAATATATATGTTGTACTATTATATAATATAGTATGTGATATTGCATAATAATATATAATAAATATCATAAAATAAATTATACGTATAAATTACAAATTATAGTATTTCAAATCCCAAAATATTAATGAAACAAATAAAATATTACAAATTATAGTATTCCAAATCTCAAAATATTGATGAAACAAACAAAATATTACAAATTTTGGTATTCCAAATCCCAAAATATTTATGAAACAAACAAAATTTTAGAGAGAGAATTAGGGTTAGGGTTTAAAACAAAAATAATTATAATAAATATTTTCGGGTACTTAAAAATTAAACTAATTATATAATAATTATCTACAAATAAAAATATACATGTTGAGCTAATACAATAGTTGATATGAAATAGTCAAAATATTCACATATTGTACAATTAAACAAGAATAATTCATAATAAAA
>BQKN01050826.1:0-12377 GCA_022839385.1 Asparagus kiusianus | reverse complement strand
GGTGTGGCAGAGGGTGTGGTGCAGAACAGATTCTACCACACCCATGGTAGACACCACACCAGGGTGTGGTAGAGTCTGTTTTGGGTTATTCTTCACATTTTTCACAATTCCTTCGCCGTTTTCACAGATAGTTAACTGGTTGACCTTGTTTTCTTATCTTGATCTTATTTCACCCTATTTGTTACTACATATGAACTTAAACCTTTTGGATTCATCAAACCTCTATCTCTCAGATAGTGTGATCTCTATCACTTGGGTCTCTAGCACATTCTCAAGTCCATGTATTGGAACACTATCTTTCCCAGTGTTTCATGACTTGTTTCTATAGTTCCCACAGTTTTACATTTGTAATCACAACCCTCACATCTCTCCTTTATGTCTTTAATTGTCGTTCCGCTTTTACAACAAATTCCAGCTATATGAGTTCTTATTTTTTGTCTCTTTAATATTGGCCTGGTGTTTTGGGCTTTAAGCTTCTTTCCTTTTGACCTAAAGGATGCAGAAAACTTAGTTCTTTGACTATATTTGATCCCCTGATTCTATCATTTTGTAGTCACCTCAGCTTCATATTCTCCCTACAATCTCCTATGTATTCCATAACCACTTAAGCCTGTGTTAATATTTTATGTCTTTAGGCGTGCGTATATCAAGAAGACTAGGTTTTTTTCTTGTTGCCGCTGCAGTCGATGAACCTCTTTGCAAATAGATATGTAGCTATAAATGAGTGAACTGCAAGAATCGTTGACTGGAAATTGGGACAAGTATATTCCATAAAAATCTGATAAATGAAACTCGGAGGTAGACGCCTAAAAAGTTAGTTAGGTCAGACATGCTTTGGTTGTTTTAATAACAGGACAGAGACAAGCATATGAAGAATAATAGGAAGAGATTTTAAACAAATATTTTAAAAGCGGTCAGAGAGCATGTTGTATGATACTTAGCTTAAGATATTTATGTGAAGGATGTTTCCTCTTGCAAGTTAAAAAGAATTGTATTGTTTTTCCTATCCCAAAGATACTTTGTACTAGGAGGTCAGACCATACTTGTAATTTAGAATTGATGCTCTCTTTGATGTATTCTACATTTTCTAGAACCAATTATAATCGATCTCTCTTTGATGTAATTTAGACTTATAATTTGGATTTGATATGATCATTTCTGCAGCTAAGAAACCGATAACCTATCCCATACGAGTAAAGATTGTGGTTAACAGAAGAAAGTAGTGAAGGTTGGCATTATAAAATTGTTTTTGTTGATATCATGAGTGCTTAACTGGACCATTTTTGTATCATCTTTATCTTCTCTCGTGAGATTTTCCCCAAGTGTGTACTTTATACTATTGATTGTCATTTTAAGCTCCTGCTATAAGCTTTGATTTGTCCATGCAAATGCTTTAATGACATAGATGCTCCTTTTTTGTATCATGTATGTTCTAATGAACCATTATATTTTATCTCATAATTAATAAGTGGCATCATGATGTAACGACTTACCATATCTTAACTATATACCAGGTTCCCTACTACTATTAGTTTCTGGACTTTGTGCTGCATTTGGAGGTAAATTTGTCTATTATATAACTTTTTCTTTTTGTGTGTTCTTCCTACCAATAGATGTTGAGATCAACTTGGATGTCATATTTGGACTTCAGCATCTGCAGTCCCAAAGTTTACGCAGCTTACAGTATCATCTTACTATGCTGCCTACAGTGCATCTCATTATGCAATATCGCGGGCTACTCATCGAATAGAAGAGGTTCATGCTTCTGAAGGACTTCATGATAAGTCCAGATGATGCAATTCCAAGTTGTCTTCAAATCAATAGGACTACCTACAGTTTGTGAAATAAAATTTTTGCTGTATAGGATATTATAAATTTTGTAATGCATGAGTTTTTTTACTTCATGCTTTTGGGTGTAATGAAAGACAATATGATGCAAAATATTACATGAATTGACGTTCTGAAAAAAGAATATCAGACTTTTCCTCTTCATGTGTCGGTTCTTGCTCAATATGTGTGACTCCTTTTTAGAGTAGGCTTTTTCGTGGAAGTGCCAAAATTTAGATTTGCACATCTTGTTAGCTGTTTCAATATGATAAAAATTTGTGTAATCTCATTACGAATGCAAATGTGAGAAGGCAATTGGGAGAATTTTTGTTATTTTTGTTCTTATTCATGCTTCAAATATATAGAACGAATTGAAATTATGGGATTTTTTTTCAAGATGGTGTCTCATCATCAAAACCCGTTGAATTCAAGACTAATAATTATGGATTCATCCATAAAAATTGTCTTCTTTTAACTTAGGTTGGTTTTTTTACATCATATTTTTTTCAAACAATGGTGTTGTCACTACACTTTTTAAATTAATAATTGTTGGGGATTATGTAAGAAAATTGTAAAAGTGAGGATGGTTTTGTGAGACGCCTCATAGTTGAAGAGGTTAAGTTATATTTTGAAAGTTAAGGAGGGTTATCTACAACAACCCAAAATAAAGGGGTTTTCTTAGAAGTAAAATAGTTGAGGGGTTTTCTTAAAATAACCCCTATAATTAAGAAGGGTTTTCTAAAACTAACCCTAAGTTTATTGAAGGGCAAATTCTTCTTTAGCATTCATAAGAAAAAGAGCTGCCTTATTTTTTTATTTGGATTTTAAATAACTAATTTTACTCAATGTCATGCGAGGGATATAATTAGTTTTACAAAAATTTCGTATCAATCATGTTGTAATATTATGATTTTGATTGTTCTAGTGCAGATTACAAATTATTATTAAAGTAGAAATTAAAAAGCTTCTTAATTTGGACATCATTTGCAATCAATCAAAGAAAATCAATAAATGATTAATATGGAGAAGTTAAAAAGTGTTGTAATCTTGTTGTTATATCTACATACATCATATATATCAACAGTAAGAATCAAACATGAAATGTAAATGTAAATAGACAAGAGAAGAAATAGGGAGAAAAGTGATTCTTATTTTATTCATCTTTCTCATTCCTCCATACATTTTGTCTTCCATGGATTACATTATATAGATGTGGAAGAGAATACTAAAAGTCATAAGTAGGTGAAGAGACTTCTTCTAGTAATGTCCACATTCATTGTATTTATATTTACAACACTCCCCTTGGACATTACTACATGATGTCAATGCCTCGTTAAAAACCTCGCTAGAAAAACTCAGTGGGGAAAAAAACTAGTCGAGAAAAAGAGTACATGACATACATACATTATTTCTGTTACATCAGTTGTCTCGTTAAAAACCTTTCTCTAAGAAAAACTATGTAGGACAAAAACTTAGCAAAGGAAAAAAGAGTACAACTATAGATCTTCGAGATCCAAACTTGTGTTGCATTAGTTGCCTCATTAAAAACCTTTAGCTAAGAAAACCCTGTGAGACAAAACTTAGCAAAGCGAAATAGAGTACAACTATAGTCCTTCAAGGCGCAATCTTCGGGATTGCATTGAAAAATTCGGTCCCCCTGATGATGACAATCTTCTGAGTCTATGATAAGAAAAACCCAGTGAAACAAAACTTAGCGAAAAAGGGCAAAATATGATAATAGACCTTCAGGGCCCAATCTTCGAGATTGTTCTTTAAGAATTTGCTCCCCCTGAAGAAGATAGTCTTCTAAGTCTATGCATATTGTGAACATATTTCTCATAAGTTGATGTAGGCAGAGATTTAGTGAACAAATCTACAAGATTATCACTTGAGCGAACTTTTTTGATGGTGATTTCGCCATTCTTTTGGAGCTCATGTGGATAAAAAAATTTTGGTGTAATATGTTTTGTCATGGTTCCTTTTACATATCCACTGCTCTTTTATGCAACACAAGCTGCATTGTCCTCATAAAGGACAGTGGGAGTAATATCATCTTTTGCTAGACCACACGAGCCACAAATATATCGTATCAACGATCTTAATCATACACATTCTCGTGAGGCCTTATATAAAGCAATAATCTCTGAGTGGTCAGAAGAAGTAATCACCATGGTCTGCATAACAGACCTCTAAGAAATGACAGTACCACCACAGAGAAAAACATAACCAGTCTGGGATCTAGCGTTATGGGGATCAGATATGTAGCCAGCGTTCTAATAGCCCACCAATGTCATATCTTGGTTTCTTTTATAGAATTGTCCAAGATCTTTTGTACCTTGAAGATAGTGAAGGAAATTTTTAACGCCATTTCAATGCCCCCTTGTAGGAGAAGCACTATACCTTGCTAGCAAGTTCACCGCAAATGCAATATCAGGCCTGGTGTAATTTTCGAGATAGAAAAATGCTCCAATGGCACTCAGATAGGGATCTTCGAGCCCTAATATTTCTTCATAATCTTCTTTGGGTCTAAATGGGTTTTTATCCACTTCGAGGGACCGGATGACCATTGGTGTGCTAAGTAGATGAGATTTATCCATATAAAATCTTTCCAAAAATCTTTTCACGTAGGTTGACTGGTGTAGAAATATTCCTTCTGGGAAAATGCTCGATCTGCAGACCGAGACAAAACTTGGTTTTTCCCAAGTCTTTCATTTCAAACTCCATCTTTAGGCATGAGCTAGCTTCTGTAAGCTCCTTGTGCGTTCCAATAACATTTATATCATCAATATAGACTGATATAATACAGAAGCCATTTTCAAATTTTTTTATAAACACACAAGGGCAGACATCATTATTTGCATATCTCCTTTTTAGGAGGAACTCACTCAGTCGGTTATACCATATTCTACCCGACTGTTTCAAGTCGTATAACGACCTTTATAATTTAATGCTATACATGTTGCGATTCTCGTTTTCTCTTAATTCAGGAATTTTAAGTCCATCAGGGACTTTCATATAAAAATATTAGCGTCTAATGACTCATATAAAAATGTGGTCATGACGTACATATACTGCATATATAAATTCATAGTTTCTGCTATAGGTATTAACTTGTGGAACGTAATACAATCACTAATAGGAGAATATTTTACATCTAAATCTATGTCGAGTCTCTGCGTGAACCCATTGAGCTATGAATCTCGCTTTATATCTCACCACCTTACAATTCTCATTTATTTTTCTTACGAAGACCCGTTTATATCCTGCAGGGATATATGGACTACAGGTTCAAAATACTTTAGCGAGTTCAGTTCAGCCTCAATTGCCACTTTCCATCTCACCTAGTCCGAGTGCTTCAAGCACTCTACCCCCAACTTAGGTTCTGGATCCAGATTATTTTCGGAGATAGTAAGAGCAATTGTAGAGGCAACTGTGTTGTCAACAACTTTTATATTTATATTATATATTTTTTCTTTTTCACAAATTCGTGACCACTTTAATTCTTATTTTATGTCAACCAAATCCTCGTCATTTCCCTTAACAATTGGATTTGGCCGTTTCGCATCTCCAATATTATGATTATCAAGTGCACGTGCAATTTACTGGAGATTCCATCTTCAGGATGAACCTCTTCCGGAGATTATGGGAGTGACTGTCTTTCTATATCGAATTTAATTTGCCGCGGACTTTTATCTTTTTCATATGCTTCTGGCACAATATGCTTCTGGCATACCAAATCATTAATGATATACTCAACATGAATATGGGGCTTAGTCACTCTTTTCTTAGCAGATTATCATGTGAACTTCTGGTTCAGTTTGACTAGTACGTGGATATAAATATTGAAGATCTTTTTCACCAACGGAATTTCTTGACATTATTTTGTATTTTGGGCACTAATCTCCCCCTAATGTTGAGAATTGATCTTCAATAAAAATACAGTCAGCGTACCAAATTATAAATTGATCCCCTAACATGGGCCATAAGTACTAAATTATTGACGGAGTTTCATAAATAATGTATGTACCTTCACCGAGGTCCCATAGAGGTACGTTATAGTGGTGATATAGAAACATAGACTGCAAATAAAGAATACGCAGATGTGAAATGTTTTGCTTCTTCACCACGTATTAGATAAAGGGGGAAAATTGTGATATGCAGTTGGTCGGATTTGGTTTGAATGCCACATTTAATTTAAGAAAATCCGACGAATCATATTTTGCCCAAGATGGCCCAATCGCTCATGCCAGAGTTTAAAAGAATTTGGGTCCCTAAATCTCAAACTCATCGCAACATGATGTATTTTAGGTCAGACAAATTCTAAAATATACACATATGAATAAAAACCACATAGGTTCATAAGAGTTTAAAGCAAAATCAAGATAAATTAAAATTGTCTTACAAATGTATATAATCCAAATATAGAGAAACCAAATAGTTTACCTTGACCACCTCGATAAGATCCATTACCTCCCCCTCGTCCAAGCTTATGAATATTAGTTTGAGTTATGACATGTGCTTCAGGCACTACGACTGAATGAATTAAACTTGCATTATGGTTTCTCACAACAGCTGGTTGTGTTTTTAACAACTACTAATGTAAGGATTAGTTCATAATGCTTAATATAATTTTTAGTTGTACTATTGTAATAGTACAATGTTACTTGTTGAATTGTATTCAGTCGAGGATTTAAAATCCAAAAATAGCTACAGGATAAGATCTCCTACTATGTTCATAGCCTTCCCCTTGTCCACGCATATAAGTAATTTTCTGAATTTTAGCATATGATACAAACACAACTCTAAGCCAACTAGTCTGAAATTGTGATTTCTATTCATCAATTGGTTGTGCTTCTCTGCGACTACTAATGTAGATATCAATTCAGAATGCTAAGTGCAATTCTTGGTCATGTACTGCTGCTAGAGTACAATATTATTTGTGTGGAATGGGGAAAAGAACTTTTCGATCAAATTATTAGCTTTCATAGATCAAAGCGATCCTTCAGGGATTGCCCAGAAAAGTGAATACTTTTTCACTGAGGCATTTAATTTTTCACGTCTTAGAAAATTTAAAGTGTTTGCCTTCTGGGAAAATATACTTAAAGAATCAAGAGATATAATCGTGCAAAAATCACAGGTGTGTCTAGTAAAAAATAAACGTTCGATGCTAAGTAATAATTACTATCATATATCACAGTGCACTAATCATGGGGACGAAAGATTAGTGCATGAGAAATTAGAAATATTCACATAATCACCAAATTTATCAAGCTCCTTTTTCTAAAGATCTTCATAAAGGTTATCTTTCAAATGTTTGCTTCTGGCAAGATTCAAAACACCACCAAGACAATTTTGGATAGAAAACTAATATTGCATAATTTCAGTGGAGAAGGAGAATCAGTGCAATTAGCAATTAAAAATTGGACCACTTATGAACGTCAACATGAGCTTTAAAAACCTACAACTTAATTTCAAGTTTTCATGAGGCTTAGATTTTACTTCAAGCAAGCAAATAGAATATTTAAAGCAAAAGCATCAAATTAATATATTATGACAATTTTTCATGATTGATGCTATGTCTATTCTACGTTTTTAGCCATGTATATGTAGCCTATGTTACAGAGTTTAAAGAAAACCATTTGGATCATCCCAATAAGGGGTTCGGCCATTAACAGAAATGAAGTTCCAACCAGGTGTTCATATGTAGGAGCAAATTGCATTATAATATAACATAAACCACAAAATTAATTCACATGAACTTTTGTTCATTAGATGAGATAATACATTAGAAAAAAACTCTAACAAAGCCAACTAAAGATCAGATAATATATAGTAGAATAAACTACTCATAAAGCCCTTTGGTCCTATGAAAGAATAGAAATTAGTCTATCCTCAATAATTTTTTTTTTCTGCAGTATCAGGAACTGTTATGGAATCTTACATTTTAACTTTTAATAAGTTCCCTGTTAACATTGATGGTTGCTTACACAGCAATTCATTTTACCAATATGGTGAAAATTATTGAGTTATTCAATGACTTTCATGTTGTGTGGTTTCAAATATAATTATTTTGCAGTCTCTAAAATGAATACAAATGGAACAGAAACACTATGCACTTACATGATTGATCATTTAGATTATACATGCATGCCATTGGTTAATCAGACCGTGCCAGTTTTTAAAAACCCATCACTATTGCACGGATTTCTTATTGCATGTAAAATACTTGCCTTTTCAGTTTGTTAACTTGTCTTATTTATTAAAAACAAAGGAGCATATTCCCTATGTGAATTACTCTACCTTTTTAGTTTGCAAACTCATTGATATTTGCTGAATATAATTGATCAGAATAAAAGCAAAATAAGAAAGTATCATGTGGAAATTGTTACCTCGTAAGATGTGTACACTGAAATATCTCTTACCACCAACAGACGATTACGAACCGGCTAGCTAGAGCTTTCATGCTGATAACGTATTATAATCTTATTGTTATATCTACATACATCATATATATCAATAGTAAGAATCAAACATGAAATGTAAATGTAAATAGACAAGAGAAGAAATAGGGAGAAAAGTGATTCTCATTTTATTCATCTTCCTTATTCCTCCATACATTTTATCTTCCATGGATTACATTATATAGATGTGGAAGAGAATACTAAAAGTCATAAGTAGGTGAAGAGACTTCTTCTAGTAATGTCCACATTCATTGTATTTATATTTACAACAAAAAGTAATTTTTTTGGCAACGAGGCAAATTCGATCACGGAACTTCTGCATATGAGGGAGAGCCCAAGTTCAAGCCTTCACCAGTGTTAGATAATTAAATATATGAAAGTTTAAAAGTCAATTGTCTGAGCATTTTTCAAGTGTCGATCAATGGTTCTATTATAGTACATAGTTTAGATAAGAGAAGCAAAATTAACACGTGCGATCAGGGGCGTAGCCAGGGTACTCTTGCCCCGGGCAGCTGCCCAGGGCAAGAAAGTGGCCGGCCCTCTACGCCCCAGCTCCTACTTCTCCGCCGGTTGGCCGGTCCTCTACGCCTCCGTCCTCTACGGCGGCGTCTTCGGCCTCCTCTCCATGGGCGCCGCCCTCTCTGTCGCTGTTCCGACCACGGTGGTGACCTGGATCACCGTCCTTATGTTGCTCGCCTTCACGTGGAAGCCAAGGAGGACGCTGGTGATGGAGGCGGTCTGGCAGTGACGTAGCCCAGTGATTTTTTGCCCAGGGCAAAAAAATTCCTGGCTACGCCACTGCGTGCGATGTCGCAGTATTTATGTGCAAAAAACCAAAAAATAACAGCTTAAGCATTTGCTTAAAAATACATCATACAACTAATCACTTCAATAAAAATACGCAAGTTAAAGCAAAAGGTGGCAACATTAACTCAATACCAATTGTTAACATACAAAACGGATTTAAATTAATTCTTTTGAGTAGGTTGGATTAGAGATAAACTTTTATTTTAGGTAATACTAGTATGGTGCACGTGCGATGCACGTGTAAAAACTTTCATGTTTGTATATAGCACCATAGTTTTTATTGCATTGATAATTTTTTCTATGTGACATATTTGAAAGATGTCATAGATAATCAAAATAGAATAACATTATAACAAAAGAAATACAAATTTCAGCCGCTTGAAGCACTTGGTTCCATTTTCATTTTCTTCTTCAGTATTTCACTCTTGAGCCCAAATAGTCGTTTTTGGCGTCAATAACTTCCTACTACCAGTTTCTTTAGTTTCACAGTAGGAGGGTGTGTTTCTTCTACTTTTTGAACCTCCTGCGCAATTATACATCTTGCTTTTCCATTGGATTCTTCTTTTTTATTTATCTTCACAAGGAAAACATATTCCTTTTCTAAGCATGATTTCATTTTCTTGTAACATTCAGAAGATTCATCCTCAAACATCTCTACATATGCAATAGTTGTGCAACCAATCAAAATTTCTGCTTCGTCAAATAAAGTTACATATGCTGCATCTATTCTATCATTTACATCTCTGGGCGTAAGTTATACCTGGAATGATTTTTTACATAAGAAAGTGTAAATATATATATTAACAATAATATAACAATTAATGTATATTATCCAACCTGATTGTCCAATCTGAATCTTCATTTTTACAGTTTGCACAATTTGCCTTGCTGCCATTAATCTCATGCACTGTCTTTTTGCATTTTGCACAGGCACTAAAAAATGGTTCTTCCGCATTAATTATTGTTATAATTTTTGCCACAAATGAGCAAAACATACTCTCGAGAGAAGTCAAACAAAATAAAAGCTTAGATAATTAATTAAATTAATTTTTATGTAATACACTTAACATACCTTAGATAATTGAGGCAAAGTATTGATAACATCAGTCAGCTTGACCCTATTTTCTTGAGTGATCCTTTTTGTTGGTGTCAACAATACATTTTTACTACTCTCATTGTTTGAATTACCAAGCCTAAAATTTATGAGAAGAAAGAGTTAAAATTAATGAACAATTCATTTTTATAAAATGGCTTTTTTATGTATGCCCCTTCAATTATAGATTTCTTGAAACTTACACCACAAGTAATTATAATTTCTAATTTGAAAATTTTAATGACAACATTGACATTATATTCATGTTTATATATTAAGAAAGAAATGACCCAAATAATCATTGAATGATTTTTAACCATGTTTTGTTCTTCAAGTATTATATTTCTCTTCCTATAGTCGTTATTATTACTATTCCAAGGATATTTTAATTAAATTATTGAAATATCACAAGTTAAAATCTATATGGTTGAGATAACGTGTTTTAATATTGGCTTTAAAACTTTATTAGGATAAAATACTATTGAAAAATATCAATGACCAAAAAATATTAAAATAACTTGAGAAAATTCATTTTAATACTGACGTAGGTGTCAGACTCGCCAACAAATACCATATTTCGCATGCAACTACACCATATGGATTATTTATTTGGCAACTGATCTATTTACTGAACATGAAATCTTTTCTAACTTTTATTTGTTGTTATGGTCAAAACTAATATTTATGAAAGAAAGCTATTTCCTATGGTTCAAGCCTGTGTTAGAAATATAATTAAATTTCTAGGCGCGTACTTAATTTTTTCAAGTGTCTACAATACAATTCAGCATCTAGACATGATGTTTTATATATTAAATAATATATTAACTTTTAGTAAATTATAATTAATTCAAGAAAATATTCTATCATGATTTTTTGATAGTTAAGAAAAGTTGTAAAGATAAATGATATAACTATTTTTTTAGGATAGATCTGCAAGAACAATAATGTAGGATGTAATTTTAAAGTTACCTATAATTTGAGGGGTATATATCATAAAACTCATTATAAAACTTTGAAATAAAAAAGATAAAATTTGCATATCAGTCTATCATTTCTCTACATTGTGGAATTTCAGGATTCACGAGCACAAGAGTTGATGGCTTTGTAGATAATTGAAACTCGCCTAAAAATAAAACAAACGTGAAATTAAAAGATTTTCACATCATTTTAGAACCATGCTTGTCGTTATTTCTTTTACCTAAATAACGTCTACCAATTACGCTTAGCAATGCAACAACGGGTTTCGCATCTTTTAAATTTTCCAAAGATGATCCTTCAATCTCCGCTAAATCGCCCCATAGTGTCACTGAAAGTTGATCAACCCTAAATTTTCAATAAAAATATTAGTTTTTTTACCAATAATCCGTACATAATAATAAATAATAATATTAAATTCTTACTCTTTATTCATAATTATAACCTCCCTTCTTTTAGAAGTGGGATTGCTAAATATTATCTTCATAGTTATTACGAATCTAACAACATCTGCAATAAAGAAATTATAGTGATTATTAATATGTAGAAATCTTTGCATCATAATTTTTTTAAAAATCTTACCAAAAGTCATTTTTCCATCATCAAAACCAGAAGCATCTTTAAATGAAAGGAATGTTGGTTTCAACTTCTCCAATGATACAAAGTTTTTTGTTTCTCCAGTGATTTCATCTTTAAATGATTGTCTTTGTTATTAGAGCCAACTCCTTATCTGGATTAATTGTTGGATATTTCAAATTTGGTGGCTTTACTTCTCCATTTGTTATAGTATATGTTTCGCCCTTTATCAATAAATTGCTGACCTTTTCTATCAGCTTATTAAATAAAATTGCTTGGATAAGTGTTCTCTGTAAAAGGCACAATGAACATTAAATCATGTCATCACGGTAACATAATAATTACATGGAATAATAATAATGTAAAATTCGTATCACCTCTTCATCAATTAGAATCAATTTTTGCTTCTTCCCTTCTCCATTTTGAAGGAGTCTATAGTATTACGTAAGACACAAACATTCATACTCCATTGTTTCTGATAAATTTTTAACTCTCCGATCGGGATGTGAGCTTCATCATTAATTTCATCTTGATTAGATGACATCCTTCACAAAAAAAATATATATGCATAAAAGTAAATGTGATGAAGGGTGATTTTTTCCGAAATATAGTGAAAAAGTATCCTACTACCTTACAAA
>BQKN01050819.1:6029-19205 GCA_022839385.1 Asparagus kiusianus | reverse complement strand
AGGAATCAAAATCAAATTTCTTTTATTCTCTTCTTTGCAATTTTTCCCACATACAAAAGATGGCGACTCTGCTGGGGAGAAGCTTTTCCGATGAAGAAGTGGTAGCGCAGTCCGACGTCCACCTCATGGGAACGACTGTAGAAACTCTCGTCATAGAGTTTGATCAAGCGAAATACGAGGAGGCCTTGTCCTCTGGATCGCTTAGCCCCAAGGCTAGGCATGGTGTCCGCAAGATCTCCAAGGAGATCAATTCTGTTGTTGAAGTGCCGAAGAAAGCCCTCTCCTTCGGCCAGGAACTCAAACTAGCTCTGTTGGCAGAAGATCCCACATCCGTGTCAGCGAGGTATGCTTCGGGCCACAAACGGCCCCTGGAGGAGACGAGTTCCATAAACGTCAACAACGTTGCTGCTAAGGCTTTGAAACAAGCCAAGAAGAACGCCGCTCGCCGACGGAGAAGATCCATAAGACGAGCACACTTACGTGAGAGCCGAATGTTGGCTCAACGCGAAGATCGTGTTCCTGAAACTCCAGCCAAACTTAGCGTTCCCAAAACAGAACGCTCGCTTCGTGGCAATGAGCCCAACTACGAGCCTCGGCTAATTCAGCTGAAACGCGACCCCGAGTGGCGCGTTGTCTCCTCAAAACGCAGCCCTCAGAAGGAAGCTATCAAACGCGACCCCCAGGGAAGCGTTCAATCAAAACACAACCCTCGCGGGTCTGTTTCACCAATCAAACGCGACCCCCAGGGAAGCGTTCAATCAAAACACGACCCTCGCAGGTCTGTTTCACCAACTAAACGTGACCCCCAGGGGCGCGTTCAAACAAAACAGGACCCTCGTGGGTCTGCTTCATCATTTAAATGTAGGCCTCGGCCTGACGTTTACAAATCCCAACGCGACCCTCGCGTTAATCTTCAAGAGCGCCACTCTGGTGCTGTTCTTTGAGAACGCGATCTTCAAGAGGTCCGCCAGGTTCAGAAAGATCAGCGTGGTTTCAAAATCTACGTTCGACAAGAACTAATCTCACCTACCCAAGGGCAGGGGGTTCCATCTCCACCTCCACACCCAGGGAAAGGTTCCTCCCAAGTTCCTGATCTGCGGGAATTATTGTCAAGAGGAAAACCAACAATACAAGCAGCTCACTCATGCCAATGTGAGAGGCTTATTTCGGCGGTCCTTTCGGAGTGCCATTGTTGCGCTTCTGCACCCCGACAATCTGTATTTGACAGGCTGACAAACGTTGTCAGGCCCGCCAAGCGACAACGCCGATACAAAAAGAAGACGGCCGAGGCTGAATACCCCGAGGTCACTATAAATGTGATAGGTCGAGGGAAAGCTCCCAATCCCAATTCTGAAGAATCGCAAAGGAGTCATTCCCCGACTGTTCGGGAAAGGTGCGAAGAATTTGAAGGGGTATACCAACATACCCGGACTCGTACGGGAGCTATTCGCGCGGTTAACTACCAAAGGTTAGCTAAAGGAATCGCTTCTAATGAGGAACATTCGGCGATAGCCGAATCCCAATCTTCCAGCTCTGTTGTAGCTCGTGAAGTCTCTGTTTACACAACAGAGAATCATGAAAACTTGGTTAAGAGAGTCGACGAACATCACGTCATGCTCCAAGCGCAACAGGAGACATTACTCCAAGTGAAGGACATGCTGGCCCAGCTTCTAGCTGAAAAAGGCCACAAACCTGAGTCTTCCCGGAGGACAACCTCAAAAGGGAAACAAAAAGCGACTGAACATTCAGATCGCGAAACTCACGACCTGGAATCCTCCTCCGAAAACGAGAAGGAAACAGAAAGAGAATTGCACCCTCAGTCCACCAAAATGGATGAGTTAGAGGCTCGTCTCAATGCAATTGCCAACAGGAGCGAGCTCCGCGAAGAAGGAGTGGTTCGGCCTTATCCTGCGGAATGGGATACAGTTCCCTACCCGCCAAAATTTAAGGCCCCAACTTTACAACCTTTCGATGGCAAAGGATCACCGAATCAACACATTTACTACTTCAAATCTCAAACTGGAGATGTGGTAGCAAATGACGCCATCTTGACCCGCTTATTCATTGGCACGCTTAAAGGAGTTGCCTTTGAATGGTTTATGAAATTGCCTGCTGGATCTATCCAAAAATGGGTAGATCTAGAAAGGCTGTTCTTGGCCAGGTTCTTTGAGGACGACACGGAGGTTTCGGTCCCAACTCTTCTCGCCACCAAGCAAAGGAAGGGAGAGTCCATCAAAGCCTATGTGGAAAGATTCCGCAGCATGGCATTGCGATGCCCCTCAGGTATGACCCAATCAACCCTGATTGAAACTTGCAGGCACAACCTGCAGACTCAACTCCTTGCTCAGATGGGAGTAGCGGAGTGTCGCTCCTGGAGACAACTAGTTTCACAAGGAGAACAAGCTGAAGAGATAGTGGTGCGAGTCAAAGCTGAAGAAGTACCACAACCCAAGCCGCAACAGCAACACAATCAGCAAAATGCTCAGCGGTCTAAGGGGAAAGAGACTCTAGCAGCCGACTACACGCGAGTGCCACCACCTACCAAGCAAGGCAAGGCGCCAAATCAACAAAGAGCGCCCAAGCAGTATTCGTTCAAGGAGGAGCATGTGGATACCTTATTCCAATTGCTTCGAAAGAACAACAAGCTGCAATTGCCTGAAATCAGGAAGCCGGATGAAGCAAGGGAAGTGGATGACCCTAACTATTGCCGTTATCACAGATTCCTTGGACATCCTACCAAAAAATGCTACGTCTTCAAAGACATCTTGCAGAATTTAGTAAATGCCAATGTGCTCACTTTGAAGCCCGAGCAGAAGACCGTGTCTACCAACTTGATAGCGGTCCAATTCGGCGACTTCCCACCGGTGACCACTGCAAATGGCGTCATTCCAATTCGTAAGGGAGAGATGCGCTTGAAGAATGTTGACTTGCATAGTCAGAAGGACAGAGGGTTGGTACCCCTCACCACCCCAAAAGGGGAAATCATGTAGGTCCACCCTGATTTACTCGAAGATCAACAGTGGACGAGCACCTCGTCCAGAAAAAAGGGAGGCAAGGCTAAATCTTCCAACATGATTAGCCCCTCCGTTACCGAAAATGATGACCACCTCAAACCTCTTACTGATTCAGAAGAGGAGAGGATTGTCCTGGCAGCATATCCAGGAGACAACCCTGGCACTCGGTCAGGAAAAGCCTACTTGAGGGATTACGACCAGAATGCTCAAGAGGTAGAAGAACAGCCCCAAGACGCTGGGGGTTCTGTGCCGAAGAAGCCAGTTGACAAAGGCAAACAAAAGGAGCTCCGGTTCAATAAAAATCTTCACCAGGAACCTGGGGAATCACGTACTCCTTTTCAATTCAACGTCATGGCGCAACTGGCCAATATGCCGGCCAGGATCACATTATACGAGCTCCTGAAATTGTCCAAGACTACCAAGGAAGCTCTGATTGAAGCTTTGAATAATACAGAGAGCTTCATCACACAAGTCACTCCAATTCCTGAGGCTTCTGAAGAACAAACTTGCCGGCAATGTCTGCAGGTGGCAAGAAGCTTACCTTGCATATCCTTTACTCAAGAAGATATGCAGGTCAAGCACAAGCATGACAGACCCCTGTACTATACGGGGTACATTGGGTCGTCTGAGATCAGCCGTGTTCAGGTTGACCCAGGCTCAGCGCTCAGTATCATGCCTTACAGGGTCATGCAGGTGTTAGGAATTCCTATGCATCGGTTGAACACCACCCAAACGACCATCTTTGGGTTCAATGCAAATAGCACTCGGCCCCTGGGGAAGATCAGACTTAGGTGTCAAATCGGAGATCTTAAGTCCGAAGTGACCTGTTATATAATAGATGCGGACACGTCCTACAATCTCTTGTTAGGACGACCTTGGATACATGCGAACCGCATTGTCCCATCTACTCTGCATCAGGTCATGAAGTATGCCAACGACGAGGGAGAAGTCCGAACTCTGATTGCGGAGAAATACCCCTTCCGAGGAGTCAAGAATTTCCACACCGACTCCGTCTTCTATCTGGAGTCCCAGGAGAAAGAAGATGTAGACAGCGGTAACGAAGCTGACATCGAGCCAGATCCTGACGAAGACTGTCCTTGGGAATTAAACTTTGATGTAATGGGTCCAAGTGAGAGTGATAATAATGTACCGAGTGAGGGCGAGTGGTGCATTAATGAATATTTTATTTTGGCGTACTTGTCTGAGGTTCCCTCTAAAAATAAACAAATAGAGAACAATGCTAATGCAGGTACCAATCCATGGCACGTACTGTGCACAGAGGCATCACTCACATTGCCGATCGAGTCGTCTTTTGTTTCAGACGAAGGAATAGAAGACGCACAGAAGGCTTTCTTTAAAGTCCCATCCAAAAGGAAAGGGCGGAAGTCGATCTGTTTTGGAAAGGTCAAACCGATACAACTCAAGCGAGGAAGTTCGGAGGAAGACGATGGAGTTCCTCAATTCCATTATCACGAACCTAACTCCCTTCGATTAATGAAACAAATGGGGTATGACTTTGACGAAAAGCAGGGTCTAAACTTCGGGAAGGGAAGGCGAACACCAATCCGAATGTCCCTAACCCCCGAAGGGAAACCCCCAGATTACTACCAAAAGACTAGAAGGGGTTTAGGATTTGTCACACCTCCCGCTGTCTCAGAAAATGAAATAAGTAATTATCTGCGTCAGGACCGCTCATCCGGAACGTCTGCATATGAGTCCGATGTCAGTGTCGGACCCCTCTTTAGAAATCTGACCGTAAATATGGTTTCGACTAGTCACCCAGATAAAGATGCGGGGGGTGATGAAGGGTTAATGGAGTCAACCAATGATCCCTGGATCAAACGTCTTAACATCTTGTGGGATATGCGATTCGAACAACGTGAACCACCCACTGAAGATAAAGTGGTCCAGGTTAACATAGGAGATGAACAAGACCCTAAACCCATTTTCATAGCCGAAGATTTATCATCATCCGAGAAAGAAGATCTTATATCTCTCATCCGAGAATATATAGATGTCTTCGCTTGGAATTATGAAGACATGCCTAGTCTTGACCCAAAAGTGGCCACGCATCGTCTCAACATTGATCCGGATGCCAAACCCGTTAAACAACAACAACGCCGGTTTTGTCCAGAGATCATGGAAGCAATTGAGTCTGAGGTAAAGAAGCTCATAGACTCAGGCTTTGTCAGGGAAGAACAACACCCAGACTGGGTAGCTAACATTGTTCCAGTTCCCAAGAAAAACGGTAAGGTCCGTATATGCATTGATTTCCGTGACCTTAATGCAGCTTGTCCAAAAGACGAGTTTCCGCTTCCTATTACGGATGTTATGATCGACAACACCTGCGGATACGAAAGAATGTCTTTCATGGACGGATTCTCTGGGTATAATCAAATCAAGATGCACCCAGACGACGAGAAGCATACTGCATTTAGAACACCGCTGGGGGTGTATTGCTACACAGTGATGCCCTTCGGCCTGAAAAATGCAGGCGCAACTTATCAACGTGCAATGAATACTATCTTCCACGAACATCTGCGTAAGAAGATAGAATGCTACGTTGACGACATAGCGGTGAAAAGCCAATGTAAGGGTGACCATCTTACAGATTTGAAGACAATGTTCGATATCATGCGGACACATCAGCTGAAGATGAACCCGACAAAATCATTTCTCGAAGTATCAAGTGGAAAATTCCTGGGATTTATTGTCACATCCAAGGGAATTTCTCTGGATCCAGAGAAGGTGCGCGCCATCCAAGACATGCCACCGCCGAAGAACCTCAAAGAACTCCGAGGTTTGCAAGGTAGACTAGCCTACATCCGGAGGTTCATATCTAACCTTTTGGGGCGCTGCCAACCTTTCTCGAAGCTCATGAAGAAAGGAGTATCCTTTGTGTGGGATGGGGAATGTCAAAAAGCATTTGAAGAGATCAAGAAGTATCTCACCCAGCCACCGGTTCTCGTGGCCCCTATATCAGGAAAACCATTCCTATTATATGTGAGGGCTATGGATCATTCGCTGGGAGCACTGCTGGCCCAGAACGACGACCAAGGCCAAGAGCAAGCCATCTACTATTTAAGTAGGACCATGATGGGAGCCGAACATCGGTACAACCCGGTCGAGAAAGAATGTCTCGCTTTGGTATTTGCGGTTCAAAAGATGCGACATTACCTAGTTGGACAGACAATTCATGTCATCTCTAAGGTGAATCCTTTGAGAGTCCTGATGACGAAACCATCGTCTCTGAATTGCCGGCTTGCAAAATGGGCCATCCTTTTGTCACAATACGACATGCAATTTATGCCCCAAAAGGCAGTCAAGGGTCAAGCATTGGCAGATTTCTTGGCCGATCACCCGGTGCCAGGGACATCTAAGTTGTATGAAGAATTGCCCGACGAAGTCGCCGAAGCTTGTGTTGCTCAAGAATCTACACAAGTGTGGAAACTATTCTTCGACGGCGCGTCTAGAGCAAACCCTCACGGAGCGATTACTGCGGGAGTAGGAGTGGTGCTCGTATCGCCTAACGGTCACGTAATCCCAAGAGGATTTTCCTTAATCGAACCGTGTACCAACAATGTAGCTGAGTATAACGCGTTGCTACTAGGGATGCGACTTGCCGAAGAACTCAATATTCGGCACCTTGAGGCCTATGGTGATTCTCAGCTCATTGTAAATCAAGTCCGAGGGGAATACGAAGTACGTCATGAGGACTTAATCCCATACTACTTCGCAGTGCTGAAGCAAGCTAAGCAGTTCGAGGGATTCTTTATCGAATACATTCCACGAGCCCAGAACGCTTACGCAGATGCTTTGGCTTCATTGGCAACTTCGCTGGCATTACCACCAGGAACCGAAACGACAATCCCAGTCTCAGGATGTGAACTATACTCCTCCAAGATTCCTAAGGAGGAAAGCTCAGACAAGACAATGACGGAGGAAGTCTGTACGACCTCCATAGAATTCGAGTCTAGAGATTGGCGATTTCCATATATTGACTATGTCCTATACCGAATCTTGCCTGACGATCCTAAGGAAGCGGCCGCCATTAAACGAAAGGCCCTCCGATTCTATTACGATGCAATCACTCAGACTCTGTATCGTAAATTCCATAACGGCATTTTGCTCCGATGTCTTTCTCAAAAGGAAGCAAAAGAGGCCCTCAAGGAAGCTCACGACGGAATGTGCGGAGCTCATCAGCCCGGAGCTAAATTAGGGGATCGCCTCCGTCGAATTGGCTACTACTGGCCAAAAATGTTCTCAGACGCGGTTGACTACGCTAAACGTTGTCACGCATGTCAAATTCATGGGGATTTCATCCACCAAGCGCCTGGAAACTTACACCCCACATCTGCATCATGGCCATTTGAAGAATGGGGCATGGATATTGTAGGTCCAATTTCTCCCCCAACTTCTAAAGGACATCGGTTCATCCAGGCTGTGACCGATTATTTCTCCAAGTGGGCGGAGGTAATCCCGTTGAAAGAAGTCAAAACTTCCAACGTAATCAAATTCATCAAACACCATGTTGTTTACCGTTTTGGAGTCCCGAGGCGGATAGTTCACGACAACGGGACACAATTCGTTAGTTTTGGGTTTCAGAGATTTTGTGACAAATTCAGAATCCAAAGTGTCGCATCTACGGCATATTATCCGCCGGCGAATGGTCTTGCAGAAGCCTTCAACAAAACCATTGTGAAACTTCTCAAGAAATTCGTTTCCAAAAGCCAACGCGATTGGGATGAAAGACTCGGCGAATGTTTGTGGGCTTACCGCACAACGGTGAGGACCCCTACGAGAGCTACACCGTTCTCGCTGGTATATGGCTGTGAAGCCGTATTGCCGCTGGAGATCCAAATTCCTTCTCTGAGAGTCGCTATCACAACGGGACTAACAGAAGAAGAAAAGCATCAACGGCGTCTGCAGGAACTCGAAGCCCTAGACGATAAACGACTTCAAGCTAAGCAGCAGATCGAAATGTATCAAGCTCGGATTTCCAAAGCCTACAATAAAAAAGTTAAGGAACAGACTTTTAAGAAAGGCGATTTGGTCTTGGCCAACAGACGACCCATGATGATGACACACAAAACCAAAGGGAAGTTCAATCCTAAATGGGAAGGGCCTTTCGTAATAGACTCAGTTTATTCGAACGGAGCATATCGCCTCATCAATCAGCAAGGAGACAGGCTCATGATGCCAATCAATGGGAAATTCCTAAAGAGTTATTTCTCGTGAATCATGTAGCCCCCTAATCCCCAGCTAGATCAGGCTGGGGGTTGCCTATTTATAGTGTAACTCTATTTTGTATCTCGTCAAGTTAACACTACGCCTCTGACGATTGAAATTTTCTAGAATTATTCCAAGTAATAATAAAGAGAATTTCGTTTTTTTTGAGTTAACACTATATTTATAGCATTTGCATTACTTTTCATTGTCTTGAATCATATCTCAACAAAAGCAATAATGCAAAACAAAATAATATCATTTTCATTCAACATTGTTAACTCCAATACAAAGTGACGATGAGCAAAATGAAAATGATACAGAAATCCCTTAATAAAAGAAAAAGGGATACAAGACCTAAGCATCAGGTTTCATTAACTTGAGAGATTTCAGCCTGGACTTGAAAGCGGAGAGTTTCTTTTCATGAGTCGCCCTGACCCGTTCCTTGATCTCTCTCCTGAGCTTAGCTTCGATAGGTTCAGCAGCAACAATGTCTTTACGAATCTTATCAGCCGCGTGGAGCGTACGGCAAAAATCAGTGTAGATACGATCGCTTTGAAGCCCAAACCCTTTTTGAGCGTCCTCGTATTGAGCCAACTGAGTTTTCTTCCGGTCTAACTCTGTCTCCAAGCGAGCAATGTCTTTTTCAGTGGCACGAATATCAGAAACAACACCTTTGATATCAGTGTACACCCGGGTATGCTGCCTTCGTAAGAGAGATATGCGTGCCTTCTTATCAGACAAGTCCTTGCAAAGGATTTCTCGACGATGCGACTTTGAGATTATGGCCAAGGAAAGAGCTGGTTCCACTTCAGAGTCTGGATTGGTGTACTGCAATTCTTTAAAAGCTGCCAGCTCTGTCTTCAAGAGAGCAACTCCTCCCTGGCAGTGCTCAGTCCACGACACATCCCCCTTAGCCTTGATTTTGTCCAAACACTTGGTCAAGATGGGCTCACAGTCTTCAAAAGAAGCACCATCAAGACGGACTAGATCAATAGTCATTTGTATCCAGTACTCCAATTCCTCGATCAGTTTCTTCAAAGCTCTCGAGCGTGGAGGAGGAATGGTTGGATAGATTGGACCTGCATATTCTTCGTGGACAGGTGACTCAGCGATTTCAGAAGAGGAATCCTCGTACATACTTTGGTCCCGGGAAGAAAAAGAAGATATGGATTCAGAACCCTCAACGGGCAGTGTCTCCTCGATTTCGGTTTCTGCAGGACTAGGAGGAATTGATCGAAGCGTCTCTTCCTCTCTACCGGTTAAGCGCATAACAAGCGCAGATTTCATTGCATCCCCCATCAACTTGGCTCTCTTCGAGGTTTTGGCCATGGTAGGCAAGCGTTTACGAACCCTCCTGTCATACTCGGCCTGCTCAGCAGCAGAAAGAGCCTTCTTACCCGATCTCAGAAGACGAGGTTCAGAAGCAGGCACTTCTGGAATTGGCTTTTCTTCGGGAGAGTCAGCAATAGGTGTTTCCTCTTCAATCTCCATAGGAGTTTCTTCCTTGGGAGGCTCGGTGGTGGACAAATTCCTAGGAGCTTCAACAGCTCCGGATGCTTCTTGTTTGTAGGATAGATATTCTTCTACCCCCGGCAAACGAGTGCTGGAAGAGCGACTCCTCGAACGGTACAACTCCCGAATCTCACTTATGCAAGAGGTATAGGCATCATAGTCAAGGATTTGGGAGACTTCTTTAAACCAGTTGTGAAAATCTGTAACGGTAGAACAACCGGGTAGCGAGTTAGGCAAGGTGAAATGCGCGTGAGTTCCTCCCGCTGAGAAGAAGTGCCATGCGCGAGCTCCTTCATATAAGTTCCCAACTTGAGCCAAGGCCGGGTTAGGATTACCAACGTAAAGTTGGTCATATCCAAACTATCTGGCGAACCTGGAAGGCATATAAGGCTCAATGAAGCACTTCTCCCGCAAGCGGTAGACCAGGTAGCCCAACCTGATCATGAGGAGCCAGCTAAAAGTGCCCTCTTCCAAAGAAGGCGAGCCTTCAAAAAGCAAGTCCATGAAGAGGGCATTCTCCACATCAGCTCCGTCAAAGTTAGGAGCGCAACAGAAAATCCGGTAATTATCTTCCCGAGATAAGAGTTGTCGAGCCCTGACTATGTAAGAATGAGTCCACGTGGCCGACTCTAATCTCTGTATGAAGGGGATGTAAGCATCAGCACTCTCCGATACTCCTGTCATCAAGGAGGGGCAATGCAGCACGAACCAGGCCACCAAGTATGTATACGGCACTGGTATGCGTGGCTGGGGGTTCTTCCCGGCTTTCTTCCTGGCAACCTTAACCATCGATGCGCCGAGCAGATCAGAGGTCAACATCCTTAGGTCGTTTTGAATGCAGCCGACCATGGCAGTGAGGAGGCTCACGGGTCTCCCATGCGCTAGCAAAACAGCTGGATATACAACCTCAGCCAAGATCGCTTCTATTGGTCTCGACGGCACTACACACCGTTTCAACCAAACCATAAAGAAGCCTGCAAGTAGAGCCGTGTCAGAAATAGGAATTGTAGCCTGGTGGTGGAAACTTTCAAACTCAACACCAGCCTCAAAATCCTCCTCTACATGCTCTGTTTTGTAGATAGCATTAGAAGCCTTAATCCGAGCTTTGGCATCTTTGGGAGAGATGGCTGCAACACGAGACACGGCTACATCTTTCCGGTTTAAATTCTGAAAGAGGTATTCTGCCCATATGGTATGCATAATGCCCCCTCCACGCATCCCAAAGACTTGAGCACAGATGTGGAAGTGGCACATCAACTCCCAGAAAGTAGCATAAATTTTTAGGTGCGCCAACCTCAGTTGAGAAAGCTCTTCGGTAGTGGGGATGAACTCTTCGTAGGGTGTTCTCCCAAGTGGCAATCCCGACACTGCCTGCATCTCATGGAGAGCAAAACCTAACTCTCCTGTAGGTGTGAAAAATGTGCAACTGTCCGGGTTATATTTCTCCAACATAGCGAAGAAATTATGGAAACTTTGCACAACTCCCCGTCGAACAGCTAACACGGGAATTGTGAGACCCGATTGAGTGAGTGATTCCTTAAGTTCATCAAGAACGAAGTCAATCATGCGGGTCCACCAACCTCCTTCTCCAGAACAAACCCATCCAGGGGATCTGAACAATTGGGTAGAAAATTCACCCTTAGTTGCAAGGAACTGGCGAATAAAGACGTTCGCCGGGCGTGGCACTTCCGGAATCTGGTCCTTCTTCTCAAACAAACCAGGTCTCAATCCCTTGAGCTGCCCTCCAATTTGTGTACGAGCCTGTCGACCAGATCCGAACGACACATTTTCCTTCTCTTTGACTATGTCAAAGGTCAGACCCCGACGATGGCTTGCATTCAAAAAGTAGGAGAGGGGATACATCCTCTTCATGTTTGGAAGGAAGAAGTAGCGATTGTCAACTTTCCGCAACAGCTTCGAATCTTCTGCATGTACGAGGTGATCATCGATGAATATACGATCCCCGAATATGAACGTCGGTTTGGGAAACTGGGCATGACCAGCAGGAGTCTCCATGTCCAAATCAGTAATCAAAACTCTAAGAGTTGAACATCGAGGAGATCTAATCATGTCCGTTCTCTCGGAGTCAACGAAAGAACAAAGCGGAACTGTGTTTTGAAGACTAAAAGTTTCATTTGCATCAAGACCGCCAATATACCCAAAATGATGTTCTCGCGAAAGTGGCACATTTGGAAGAAGCACTGCACAATCAAAAGCAGATGTTAATGAGCTATCGACATAAAGATAGAACCCAAAGCATAATGGGTTAGAGTCTCATGTCAAATCTCCAACGCGAGGGTCGAGCCCCGCGTCAGAATTCTCAAACGCGAGGGTCGAATCTCGTGTTAAAAATTTTGAACGCGAGGGTCGGGACCCAAAGGGCATCCCAACCCCGCGTTTTCATCTAATCAAAACGAGTCATCTTCCTCGTTATCAAGAACCCATCCAGGGTTTTCAGAAAACTTGCCAAAGCAAGTTCTTTCGGTCAACACTTACCACGACAAGGAGGTCCTTGTGGCGGCGGAGACGACGACGAAATCCCCGCAGGAACAGGAACACCGCCAGCGTCCTCAATCGATGGTGTTTCGTAAGTCGCTCCGATGACTTTCTTGGAGCTTGAGCCCATCCTCCGTGGCGCCATAAGCACAGTGGATCGGAGAAGGCGTTTTCGAACGAAAAAGACGAAGTTCGTCGGAGATCTCGCCGAAGTCAAATGAGATTTCTCGTTCTTGGAAATAGCCGAAAGTAGAAAGAGTCGAATGACTCTTGATGTGACCACTCAGGTCTATTTATAACAACTGTTAAGTTGTTGAGATGGTTAGGGACTCTAAAAAGAATCCCAACCGTTTTAAAAACGTAAATCTTTTAAAGTCAGTTAAGACTTTAATCTCAACGCGAGGTTCACACCCGCGTTCAAACGCTGGGCTCAGACCAGCTTTTCATACTTCAAACGCGAAGGTCACCTTAGCGTTATAACTCTTCCAAATGAAGAATCCATCTTTGATACTTAGCCTCTAAGTTCATGGGTTCTTTTCAACAGAGTGCGTTCAAAACTCTGTATCTCCTCAACTCATCAGATGGTCATCATCCTAACAGAGATTGAATCCAGTTATTATCACTATCAATATGATTATAACTCCTCTGTTAGAACCCACTTATCGATTCTCATCAACAGAACGATAAGTCCTCAAAATCACTCAGATTATTATCAATTTATTAGCTCTCTCCAACAGGGCAATAAATAACCAGTTTATCAACTCCTTTTAGTGGAGTAACAAAACTATCCGAAATCTTGTTCAAATTCCTCACTCCAGTGATGAGAATACTTTGTGACTTTCCCCAGCAAGACATAAAGGAATTTCACCCCCCACAGACGTCACGTTAAAATTACACCTCTGACAAAATCAAATTATCGATTCTC
>BQKN01050818.1:0-13711 GCA_022839385.1 Asparagus kiusianus | reverse complement strand
TGGCACTCAATGGCACGTTTTACAGCCAAAACGCGGACCTCAAGACTTCGTTGAACGCGAACTTCAACTTCGCGTTTCCCAGTCAAAACACGACCTTCGCGTTGCCAAACCAGAACGCGACCTTCGCGTTTCAAGTGCCGAACGCGACCTTCGCGTTTCAAGTGCCAGACGTGACCCTCGCGTCTCAGGTGCCAGACGCGACCCTCGCGTCTCAGGTGCCAAACGCGACCTTCGCGTCTCAAATGCCAAACGAGACCCCCGAATAGTCTGCGTAGCGCGACTAGGTTGAGGGGCGGATATAAAAAGTTCATAGATTCAAGGCATCTCAACCAGGTCCATGTTCATCAAGAGCCAGTCCTGTCCAATCATGGACTGGGGGTTCCAATTCAAACCTCACAATCAGTGAGAAATTCTCGAGTCTTTACAACAGACTTGAGAGAATTCACATCGAGAGCAAGACCGATGCAACAAGTCATTCGACTGATTCCTACGGTCCTCTCTGGATGTCAATGCTGCCTATATGCGGCCAAACAATTGGTGTTCGACCAATTTATGAACGTTGCTCTGCTCGACCAACGACGACGTTCTCGCAGGAAGAAGTCTCCAGAGACCGAATATCCTAGGGTCACTATCAATGTGATCAGTAGAGGGAAGACCTCGGGTCCTAGTTCTGATGACTCTGAGACAAGTCGTTCACCGACCGTCAGAGAAATCGCTAACAAGTTTGAAGGAATTTACCAACGCACTCGGACACGAACAGGAGCCATTCCTCCTGTCAACTATCGGAGGTTAGCCAGGGGAACCAATTCTGATGATGAACACTCAGCCATTGCAGAGTCCCAATCATCAAGCTCTTTTGTTGAACATGAGAGCTCCGCCTATATGACGGGAAACCATGAAGATCTCGCAAAGAGACTTGATGAGCAGGAGGCCATGCTCAAATCTCAGCAAGAGGCCATCAATGAACTCCTGGCCCTGTTGACTCAACTCGTCGCAGACAAGGCCAAATCTCAAAAGACAGATTCGCCACTCAGGCAAGAATCTTCCCGAAGGGAAAGAACGTCTTCGTCCCAATCTCACACAAGCAAAGGGAAGGGAAAAATGGTTGATGACACGGCTTCTGACCAAGAAGCCCACAACCTAGAATCTTCCTCTGATGAAGGAAGAGAAGCTAAGAATGAGCAAAATCCTCAGTCGGATAAAATCGAGGAATTGGAAGCACGCCTAAATGTCATTGCTAACAGAAGCGAGCTCCAAGACGAGGGAGTTGTCAGACCTTATCCTGCCGAATGGGATGCGGCCCCTTATCCTCCAAAATTCGAGGTCCCGACGCTACAAACTTTTGACGGCACGGGATCACCAAACCAACATATCTATCATTTTAAGTCACAGACTGGGAATGTGATATCAAACGATGCCATTCTGGCTCGATTGTTCATTGGCACCCTCAAAGGAGTTTCCTTTGAATGGTTCAGAAAACTGCCTGCGGGATGTATCCAAAAGTGGGTAGATCTAGAGAGACTCTTCCTATCAAGATTCTTTGAAGAGGATACAAAGTCTCCATCCATACTCTTCTCGCCACTAAGCAGAAGAAGAGGGAGTCCGTCAAAGCCTTCGTCAAGAGGTTCCGAACCATGGCTCTCCGGTGTTCGTCGGGTATGACACAGTCTACCTTAGTAGAGACCTGCCGACACAACCTGCATACCAACATCCTAGCTCGAATAGGGGTTGCAAAATGCCGTTCCTGGAGACAACTGATCTCTCAAGGTGAACAGGTTCAAAAGATTATTGTCAGGATCAAAGCTGAAGAACAAAGTAGGCAGGATCAGCCCGAAAAATCGGACCAAGTCCAATCTTCTCCTGAGCAATCGAACCAAGCTCACTCTTCCCAGTCAGAACCGGAAGATACTACGACCGCTGAAGTTAATCCTTTCCAGTAGGACGGCGGGTCCAACAACTATCACGTTAACAATTACCTCTGATAGTCAAATTCAATGGATAGTGACCCACTAGGCGATGTGTCATGTCTTCCTTTTTCCCCCTTGCATTTGTTCAAGACTGGGGGTTGGTTTATTAGTAGTTCATTGGATTCTGAGTAATAAATTTTCTGAGTTGTTATGTTTAATAAAATACCTCTGTCAACCATAAAATCTACCAGAACTATCACGACCATCAACTTGTCAATCCGCTTTAATAGGATGGCAGGTCCACAAAACTATCACGTTAACATTTACCTCTGATAGCCCATCAACCTGTCAATCCGCTCCAATAGGATGGCAGGTCCACTAAAACTATCACGTTAATGATCACCTCTGATAGTCTGTTTTCTCCAGATTCCCCCACCAATCCTCTTCGAGTAGGATGGCGGGTCTATCAAAACTATCACGTTAATGATTACCTCTGATAGTTCATTCCCTCCAAACTCTCCCACCAATCCTCTTCAAGTAGGATGGCGGGTCCACCAAAACTATCACGTTAACCGTTATCTCTGATAGTCCATTCCCTCCAAATTCTCTTGCCAATCCGCTTCAAAAGGATGGCAGGTCCACAAAACTATCACGTTAACACGTTACCTCTGATAGTCAAACTCATCAGATAATAGCCTACCTGGTGATGTGCCTCTATTCCGACTTCATGGATAGTGCCTCACTAGGTGATGTGCCTTGTCTACCTCTTTTTATTCCCCTGCCAAGCCTTAATCAAGACTGGGGGTTGGTTACTTGGAATCCATTGGATTAAGAGTAACGAATCTTTCATATCGTCAAGTTAACATTACACTTCTGACGATCATCACCCCCACAGAGTATGAATGCAGCTTGCATCACTCCCAATTTGTCACGTTAACAATATACCTCTGACAATTAACTTATCAATCCTTGTCAATAGGATGATAGGTCCTCAAAATTTCTCAAATCGCAATCTTCCCCAGCAAGACACTATGTCTTCAAAGTCTTATTCAGATCGCAAGCATCAAAACTCATCGCTTCTGGTGATAAACTCACCTAGCAAGTCTCCCTAGCGAGACGTTAATTCCCAAAACCTTGTGCAAGTCACAAGTACACAATCCTGTCACGTTAACACTAAACCTCTGACAAATCCACTTATCAATCCTCGTCAATAGGATGATAAGTCCACAAAGTTGCTCCAATCGCAACACATTCTCTTGTCACGTTAACATCATACCTCTGACAATCCACTTATCAATCCTCTTCAATAGGATGATAAGTCTCCAAAGTTGCTCCAATCGCAACACATTCCTGTCAAGTTAATATCACACCTCTGACAAAATCCACTTATCAATCCTCATCAATAGGATGATAAGTCCACAAAGTTGCTCTGATCGCAACAAATTTCCGACCAAATCAACTTATCGACTCTCTTTAATAGAGCGATAGGTTCATAAAATACTGTTAGGTTAACATCACACCTCCAACAGTCAACCCCCCCATGTTTGGTGGAAAATTTGTAACAAGAAAATAATGAAAAGAATTGTATTTGATTTATTCTCTCTAACTGCTTAGAAAAAGAATGATTACAACTCTCTCTATCTCGATTACAATTTGAATTCCTGAATACAAAAGAGAAGAGAATGAATTTGATTCTCCCCTTTGTTTAAATCTGGGTTCTTCACGGTGGCGATGAGATGCCTCCCTCGAATGCTCGCGTCGAGATTGCTTCTCGTTGACGATCCGACGTTTTGTTTCACTGGAACGTGATCTCCTCCTCACGATTTGACGTTGTGGAGAACTTGCGTGGCAAGTTTTAGAACTCTAAATGAGTTTGTTTGATCTTAACCGTAATTGGTTAGACAATCCAAGGATCTCTTCTTTGCTATTAAGGAGAAAGATCCAAAAATGCTAGCCCCAGGATCAAAAAGCTAGCCCTTAACTAAGCTGATTTCTTAGTTATTTATAGAGGATTAAGGGGTGTAACCACCTCCTTAATTCGCTCCTAAGTGGGGCTAAGGGATGTAACCGCCCCCTTAAATTACTCCTGAGTGGAGTTGTGATCCCCTCAGATCGTGGGAAACGGTTTTGAAACCGTTCAGCTCGTGTTTGAACGAGTCAAACGCAAAATCCGCGTTCTGGCATGAATTCTGCATTTAAACGCAGCGTCTGGAAGCTCGGACGCATCGTCTGGTTGGAAGCTGCGTTTGGCAGCTTGGAAGCTGCGTTTGACCGCTTAAAGGCTGCGTTGGGCAGCGGTATAGAGCTGCGTTGGGCGGCGGTTGGAGCTGCGTTAGGCAGCGGTTGGAGCTGCGTCTGGTAGCGAGTGAAGCTGCGTCTGGCAGCGGTTGGAGCTACGTCTGGCAGCGAGTGAAGCTGCGTTTGGCAGCGGTATAGAGCTACGTTGGGTTGCATTCGTAGCTATGAACGCGGTGCGTCTTGATGCTGGTGTGCGGGGAGGACTTCCGTAGCTTGGTTTGAAGAGACCGTCGATTTGTAGCCTCTTTCTGTCGAAGCGTTGCAAAGATCGTCATTTTGTAATCTTTGCTTTAGCTCTCTGATATGCGAGAGTCGTCAGATTGTAACTCCCGATGTTGATTGTGAAGGCTGTTGATTAGAGCTTTCATCAGTTGTCGTGAAGGTCGTCAGATTGTAACCTTCAGCGATCTACGTGAAAGTCTTCAAATTGTAGCCTTCTGGAAGTCGTCAAATTGTAACTTCCATCATCGGTGTTTGATGGGGATCAGCTATCTATTGTGATTTTTAGACAGCCTACACCCCAACGAACTTGTTAATCCTTTTTCAACAAGAATAGCAAGTTTTCATTATAAAATCCCCAATGGATTAAATATTTTCTGGAATTATCCCAGTTATAATAAAGAAAATTTCGGAATTTCACTCTAAGTGAAAATTCACGCCAAGTTAATACTACACCTCTGGCACTTCTAATTTTCTTTCAGTGTTTCGAATAACACAGGAAGAAACAGTGACAAAGTCTATGTAGTCAATATCGTAGCCAGTGATTATCATTAAATTAATAATCTCTGAATCCATACCTTGCATGTATGGGGAATTTTATCCCGAATCCTAAGAAGGGATAAGTCAACGCCTAATACGCGTTGCCGGTGAGTCTTTGACCATAAAAAGGACAAAAACCCACGTATTCAACATCGTGGCAGGTTGTTATTAATAACGTCGAAATCCATGCCTCACACGCATGGGGGAGTTTATCTCGATCCCTAATTAGAGATAAGTCTGCATCTAACACATGCTGCCGGGTAGCCTATTCCCGTAATAATGGTGAAGTCTACGTATTCAACATCGTAGCGGGTTGTTATTAATAACACCAGAATCCGTGCCTTACACGCATGGGGAACTTTATCCCGAATCCTAAGAAGGGATAAGTCTACGCCTAACACGCGTTACCGGTTAGTCTTTTGCCGTGAAAAAGACACCAAAATCCGTACCTTACACGCATGGGAAACTTTATCCCAAATCCTAAGTAGGGATAAGTCTACGCCTAACACGCGTCGCCGGTTAGTCTTTTTCCGTAAAAATGATAAAGTCTATGTATTCAAAATCATAGCATCAAGTCTAAGAGAGTTCATTCTCTTAGCGCAACGTTACATATGGAACGGACTTAGACAATCTACATGCTAGCCCGACTCAAACGGTAGTCGGTAAAGGCTTATCAAATCCGTTGATGGCTGAGGGTTTGCCAAAAATCCTATGCATATTCGTGGGCCCATTAGCTTAATGGATGTGAGCTGAGACTTGCAACAGATAAGCGAAAGACAAGCCTGAAAGACTTAGTCAAAAGTGCATGAAAGTCACCTACGCGACTCAAGTCAAGACGCCGAGGTCACACCCGGGTTCTAAATTTAAAAACGCCAAGGTCAAACCCGCGTTTCAAGTCAAAACGCCAACGTCAGACCCGCGATGCAAAAACTGAACGCCGAGGTCACACCAGTGTTCCAAATTCAACATGTAAGGGTGAGACCCGCGTCTCAAGTTTAAAATGCAGAGCTCACCCTCGCATTCCAGAAGCAGGATTAGGGAACATACCTTCACACAGGTCCTACGTGGCAAATCCCTTCAACCAAGATACATTCGAAGCGAGTACAGAAAACGACTCCCTTACGACAAGGAATCAACAGCTCCAAGATCAGAGTTGAGATCCAAAGTATTCCGAAAATTCGTCCCAGTCAACCGTGAACTTTCGAAAACTTTGGAGGGGGTTCTGTAGGCTGTCTAAAAATCACAATAGATAGTTTATCCCCCATGAAATACCGATGATGGAAGTTACAATCTGACGACTTCCAGAAGGCTACAATTTGAAGACTTTCACGTATATCGCTGAAGGTTACAATCTGACGGCCTTCACGACAACCGATGAGAGCTCTAATCAACAACCTTCACAATCAACATCGGGAGTTACAATCTGACAACTCTCATATTTTCGAGCAGCCAAGGTGAAGATCACTCAACAATGGTCTTTACAACGCTCTACAGAAGAGGTTACAAGCCAACCAACTTCTTCTAAAACGCGGAAGTCATCCCCGCGTTATAATTCTGGAAGTGCACCTGACCTCAGCGTTTCCAAGCTACAACAAGACAAATGCGGACGACCTTCGCGTTCTTGAGGTTCAACTAACACCCGACCTCAGCGTTTCCAAGCTGCAGCAAGGCAAACGCGAGCGACCCTCGCGTTCTGGATGTTCAGCCAACACCCAACCTCGCGTCTCATTTCTAAGACGCGAGTTTAGGATCCTGAACGCCAACGTGGGCATTTGACTCGTTCAAGCAAGAGCTGAACAGTTGCAGGAACCGTTTTCCCTTCACGATCTGAGGGATTTTCGCCCCACTTGGGAGCGGATTAAGGGGGCGGTTACACCCCTCTCAACCCCATTATGGAGAGAATTAAGGGGGCGGTTACACCCCTTAATTCCCTATAAATAGGGGTAAACTCAACCGAGTTCGGGTCCTTTTCTTTTTGGCTGGCTTTTGGAAACGAAGACTTGGCAGCAAAGGGGGATCCTTGGAGCATTTCTGGAGCTTGGGAGATCTGCAACGAGGAGCTTCTTCATCCTTGGCTTACAACCGATCTTCGGTTCAAAACAACTCTTTTACAGAGTTCTTCAAAACTCGTTCAGAGTTATCAACTCGTCTAGAGTTCTAAAACTTGCCACGCAAGTTCTCCACAACGTCAAATCGTGAGGAGAAGACATCATTCTAGTGAATCAAAACGTCGGATCGTCAACGGAGAGCAAACTCGACGCGAGCATTCGAGGGAGGCACTCCATCGCCACCGTGAAGAACCCAGTTTTAAACAAAGGAGAAAACCCAATTTGTTTTCTTCTCTTTTGTAATCAAGTTGTAATCGGAATTAAAGGAATTCAATTCAATTTTCTTTTATTCTCTTCATTGCAATTTTTTCCAACCTACAGACTCTCCGTATTATAATAGAACCTCGATGCTCTTCGTCGAATTGAATCCCTTTCCTTCACATTTTCTGGTAAGATTCCATGCAAGACGTAGTCGATGATGGGGAAACGCCAATCTTGGGGTTCAAACTCGACTTGAGTTGCGTATACCTCTTGAACCTCTTCTTCTTTGTTATCTTCATCGTAGAGTGGCACTAAGAGCTGATGAGTTCTTACCGTAACAAACTGCTCCGTTCCGGGAGACTGTGCCAGAGATACGGCTAAAGCTGCTAATACATCTGCGTAGGTGTTCTGTAACCGCGGAACGTGTTCGATGAAAAATCCTTCGAATGATTCTGCTATTTCCACTGCCATCTTATGATATGGTATTAAATCCTGACTTCGGACTTTGTACTCCCCTTGGACTTGTTTAACTATCAGTTGAGAATCACTGAAAGCTTCAAGATACTCAACCCCCAGTTCCTTAGTGAAATTGAGTCCTATAATCAGTGTGTTATATTCGGCTACATTATTCGAGCATGGCTCGGTTAACGAGTAGGCTCGAGGCATCACATGTTTTCCTGGGGAAACTAAAACAACTCCAACTCCGGAGGAGACCTTAGAACCTCCAGGAGCACTTGCTATATTAGTTGCCCGAGAAGCACCATCGAAATACAAACGCCTTGTTGGTGCGAAGTTGCGTTGACCTCGTGGGTTTCGTCAGGTAGGTCATCATATATCTCGGCATTATCCGTGGTCGGATTAGCTGCCAGGAGATCACAGATGGCCTGTCCTTTTACTGACTTCTGTTGTTTAAAATGTAAGTCGTATTGGGACAAGAGCAAAGCCCATTTTGCTAATCGCCAATTCATGAAAGCTGGTTGTGTCATGAATACTCGGACTGGGTTAAGTTTAGAGATAACATAAATAGTCTGTCCAACCAGATAATGCCGCATCTTCTGAATTGCGAACACCAAGGCGAGACATTCTCTTTCGATCATGGGATATCGGGATTCGGCACCTACCAAGATCCGACTCAAGTAATATACTGCCTGTTCGTGACCGTTATCGTCATCTTGTGCGAGTAGTGCACTTAATGAGTGGCTCGTCGCCTTGACATAAATCAAGAACGGTTTGCCCGATTTCGGTGCAACGAGTACAGGAGGTTTCGAAAGATATTCTTTAATACTCTCGAACGCCTTCTGACAAGCGTCGTCCCATACGAACGACACGCCCTTCTTCGTGATCTTAGAGAATGGTTGACATTTTCCTGAGAGGTTCGAGATGAACCGTCGGATATACGCTAACCGCCCTTGTAAACCTCTGAGTTCCTTAAGGTTTCTCGGAGGTTGAAACTCATTAATTGCCTTTACTTTATCGGGGTCGATGTGAATACCTTTAGTAGTGACGACAAATCCAAGGAATTTACCACTGGACATCCCGAGGAAAGATTTGGTAGGATTCATCTTCAATTGATGGGTCCGCATTAGATCGAACATGGTCTTTAAGTCTTTAATATGGTCATTCTTGTCGCGACTTTTCACAACCAGATCATCTACGTAGCATTCGACAGTCTTTCGGAGATGCTCCTGAAAGATCTTCGACATGGCTCTCTGATATGTAGCACCTACATTTTTTAAGCCGAAGGGCATAACCGTGTAGTAGAAAACGCCGAGGGGCGTTCTAAATGCGGTATGCTTTTCATCATCTGGATGCATCTTTATTTGGTTATAACCAGAGAAACCATCCATGAAAGACATCCTCTCGAACCCACACATATTGTCGATGATAACATCTGTGATGGGTAGGGGGAAATCATCTTTTGGACAGGCAGCGTTGAGGTCTCTAAAGTCAATACAAACCCTGATTTTCCCGTTCTTCTTAAGGACCGGGACAATATTGGCAAGCCACTCGGGATGTTGCTCTTCCCTAACGAAGCCCGAGTTAATAAGCTTTTTAACTTCTGCCTCGATTGCCTCCATCATCTGCGGACGAAACCGTCTTTGTTGTTGTTTGATAGGTTTGACATCTGGCTTAATATTAAGACGATGCACTGCTACATTCGGATCGAGTCCTGGCATGTCTTCATAGTTCCAAGCAAACACATCAATGTATTCCCTAATAAGAGAAATTAACTCTTCTTTTTCTTGCGGCGGGAGGCTATCGCTAATGAATATCGGTTTTGGATTCTCCTCATTACCCATATTCACTTGGACCACTTGATCTTCGGTAGGAGGTTCTCTTTGCTCAAACCTATCACCATACTGCATGTTTAGGTGATGAACCCAAGGATCTTCCCAAGTTGGTATCTGATCGTCTTCCTCTAGTGTTGTGGGATCGATCGTAGCCATGTTCGACATCAGCTTTTTGAACATTTCTCCAAGACTAGTGTCGGAATCCCAAGCTGAAGAATCAGAAGAGTATCCGTTTTTAGCTTTGTTAGCAATTTGATCGATAACTTGCCAGTAACATTCGTCATCAGATGAGGAGACATAGCCTAAGCCTCTTCTGTGACGATAATAATCGTCGGGCTTTCCTTTTGGTACATAGGCCATTCGAGGTGGAACTCGTGGACCTCGACCAAAGCAAAGACCCTCTCCGAGCATGAAGTCATATCCATACTTCTCCATGAGATCGCGCGCTTTTGCATCATATCTGAATAGATGAGGGGCAGGTTTATCATCATCGTATTCCTCATCTAAGAAGTGGTCTGGTGACGGAGATTCCCTTCCTTTACCGTAGACGACTTCCTTTTCACCCACTGTCTTTGCAGGAATGACAAGCTTCGTTCCGAATGGATCCTGTACCTATTTTTTAGTCATGCAAAATGATTGAAGTGGCATGTACAAGTCAGGGTTATCATACAATTCTTTAGTGATATTATCGAGACACGACGAGTACTCTAAATCTTCATTTATTGATATCTCTTCGGCAAGTTGCCAGTTACAACTACTTTCCGATGATTTATCATCGTCAAGATTGATTACAATGGGTACAATGTCATTAAGTACAAAACCACCATCATAATCAAACCCAGCTTCGGTATCAGCTTCATCCCCGCTATCCGTTCCTTGGGCCGATGGTTCAGTATCGGATTCGGCACCGTATAGAAGGGAATCGGTAAAATAGTTCTCCAATCCCTTAAACGGTTGTTTATCCGCGACCACCGTCTTGACTTCATTATTAGTGTCCACATATTTGAGACACTGATGCAGAGTTGACGGGACTATAAGATTACCGTGGATCCAGGGCCGACCCAACAGTAAGTTATAGGATGTTTCCGCGTCAATTACATAGCAGGTATCCTCCGACTTCAAGTCCCCGATCTGGCATTTGATTCGAATCTTTCCCAAGGGTCTAGACCCACTGGTGTTGAATCCGTAGATCGTAGTGCCCGTGGAAGCTAGCTTACTAGTCGGTATTCCGAGATTATGCATCAATCAGAATGGCATAATACTGACAGCAGAACCCGGATCGACTTGGATCCAGTTGACCACGCTGGAGCTGATGTGACCGGTGAAGTACAAAGGTCAATCATGCTTTGAGTTCTTCGTCTGCATGTCTTCTTTGGTAAAGGAGATACAGGGAAAATGATGCGCCACGAGATTGCAGTGTTGAACTGACGACTCTGGTTCTTCAGAAGACGGCTTGATTCGAGTCAGGAAGGCTTCGGAGTCACTCAAGGCTTCTTGTAGTGCTTTCCTTGTGTCCTTTGAAAGGCGTAATAATTCGTATAGGGTTATCCTAGCCGGAATATTAGCCAACTGCGCCATAATGTCGAAGCGATACGGAGTACTGGAGTTCCCCGGTTTATCTCTTCCAATCGGCAGATTGAATCGAGACTGCTTCGGGTTTTGGACTTCCTGGTGTAAAGGCTCTTTCCCCTTTTGCTTTTGTTGGGCTTTTTCCACAACTACGGGTGTAGGGGGAGTCGCGATCACCCCCATTTCTGCCAACGTCTTAGAGGGAATAACTTTAGTCACCCCCTGTTCAGCTAACTGTTTGGAGGCATCCGGATACTTAAAGTGGTATTCATTCCCGCTCCGCGTCACAAAAGCTTCCTGTTCATCTTCAGAAAGCGGGAAAGCAGGAATTCTGTCTCGTCTCCATCTGGAACGGCTGCGGCCCCACAACAAGATTTACCTTTTCCTTTTGACTTCTTCGTGGAAGAGGATCTGACCCATTGCTCGTCTCCAATTAGATCGGGGTGAACCCAGAGAATCTCGCCATTTGGAGCCGTGTGTGGTACAAGTCCTTTCTGACGTTGCTTGTGAGGATCATCATTCACTGTCTTCACCGTCGCGTTTATCACTGGCTTATGCTGAAACCAATTCAGGGGAACGGATCCGAAGCTGATCGACACTGCATTCGTACCCACCTTTTTCTCCTTAGGTTGCGTCATAGTGATGACCCCAACATCGATTAAAGCCTGAATTTTGTCCTTTAGGGCATAGCATGCCTTGGTAGGATGATGCACCGCTCTATGGAATGCACAATACTTTGGATCATTAATTCTTTTAGCATCTTCCTGATCCTGGATCGGCGGCAACTTGATTTTGTTGTTCTTTATAAGGTATTTGAAAATACCGGGAACTTCATCCTCTTTGAATGAATAGACCTTCGGGAATTTCGGCTCCGAGGCCTTTTGCTTTTGGGGCTGTTATTGCCACCTTGATTGTTGAGGCGCCTTCTGCTGCTGCTGCTGTGGTTGCGCTTGCACTTCGAATGTTTGGTTCGCGTCCACTGCATTCGCTTGTGCCTTTCCCTTACCCTTAGGGACAAAATTCTGTTGTGGAGGATTATGTGCCGTTTGACCTCTTTCAGCCTTCTTCCTTTTAAGGAATCGTTCGGCTCGTTCTCCTCGCACCTTCAAGTCCTTCCAGGTCTTTGGTGGTGCCATTCCCATAGCTTCGAGAATGTCCAATAAAAGATTATTGTGGCAGGTCTCGAGAATGAAGTCTTCACTAACGGGATCCCTGTAGTTCATTGCTTTATTCCGGAACCTCTTGACGAAGTTCTCAACCGTCTCACCATTCTTTTGTTTCTTGTCGAATAATATGCCGATTGAGATTTCTGTGTCGTCGTCGAAGAAGTTTGTCAAAAACATGTCTTCCATGTCATCCCAACTGCTGATACTCTCGGGCTTGAGACGGCGATACCAGTCGAAGGCTGCTCCGCGAAGAGTGCCGACGAATGACCGCACCATAAGAGGTTCATTCCCAGAGATTATTCCCAGGTGTGACTTAAAATATATTAGGTGCTGAGTAGGTGAACCCTTTCCATCAAACGACGTGAAATTGATCAAACTGAATTTCACCGGATATGGAATTGATTCCCATTCCCTTGGGTACGGACATGGTATTCCGGACCTTTTCACTTCTTGAGCATTCATCAACGCATTGATTTTGCTCTCCAAGTCCCTCATTTTCTTGTCTTCACTCGGATCTGTCTTGGAGTGATTTCGGGGAGAAGTAACGTGATCCTCCTTCGTATTGTTATCATCCGAAGGGCCACCCCCATTATTGTTGTTGACGGGAGGGGTGTTCATGTTGGCATTATCCTCTACTTCCCGTTCATCATCACCTTGGTTAGTATTATTGCGACGACTAGACTCTCCTTGATGAGTTGCCAGTGCCGCAATTTGCTGGTCATGCATTTCTCTCATCTGCTGCATGGCCATTTCCATTTCAAATTTGAAGCTTTCTTTCTGTTTAGTCAAGGCATCCTCGAGTATCTTAGCCACCTGTTCGGCGCTAATCATGAGTGATTCGTATGGTTGTCCCGCACTCGACGCGGTATCATCAGAAGCTATCGCTGAGCAAGCATCCGAGCAAGCATCCGAGCAAACCTCCGAAGCTTCGTCATCTAAAGGGAGTCCCTTCTGCATTCTTTGGTAATCCCTCCGCCTACTGGTCCCTGATCGTAATCGAGTCATACATTGGGACACCGCGGCAAATTGTTCCAGACTAAAATGCCGCGTTGACTTCCCTCTCCCGGTCGTATTGACGGACACTTCTGGAAGTTCATCATCTTGGTGGACGGGCTCCCTCTTGCGGAAACGCCTTGGTTTGGTCTCGGACACCCTGGTAGAGATTCTCTCAAACACCGAGACTCTTTTTGGGGCTTTAGAACAGCAGCATTCCGATAATACTGCTTTGATTATATTGGCACACGGACAGTGAGGATCCGTGTCTCGAACACTTCTTTTCCGGGATTTATTCGCACCCCCAGCCCTATAGTACAACTCATCAGTTTGATAACTGGAGCAACCCATAGAGTGTTGGCATGCCTTCCTAGGTATAACATCATCATCATCAGACAGATGTGTTTTCCTCTGGGGAT
>BQKN01050816.1:0-13291 GCA_022839385.1 Asparagus kiusianus | reverse complement strand
GCGTTCAACTAAAACAAGACCCGCAAGGGTCTGTTTCAACATCAAAACGCACGCCACAAGTGTGCGTTCAACCAGGACAAGATCCACGAGGATCTGTTCCATCAGTCAAACACAGGCCTCGACCTCGTGTTTATAAACCTAAACGCGACCCTTGTGAACATAACACGGTCCGTCAGGTCCAGAAGGGACGGCATGGATTTAATGTTCATATCCAACCGATCCAAAGGCAGGGGGTTCCATCTCCACCCTCACAAAATCTTTCCCAGGTCTCCGACTTGCGGGAGCTACTGTCAAGAGGAAGGCCAACACAGCAAATGGCTCACTCATGCCAATGTGAACGGCTTATTTCTGCTATCCTCTCCGAATGCAGCTGTTGTTCATCTACGCCTAGAGAGTCGGTGTTCAATAGATTGACGAACGTCGTTAGGCCTCCCAAACGACAACGACGACAGAAGAAAGCCTCCGAAATCGACTATCCTAAGGTTACTATCAACATGATCGGCAGAGGAAGAGCCTCACATTCCGATTCTGACGAGTCACAAAGAAGTCATTCCCCAACTGTCAGGGAAATTTGTGACCAGTTCGAAGGAGTATATCGGAACACTCGGACTCGGACAGGAGCTATCCGCCCGGTTGACTACCAAAAGTTAGCCAGAGGCGTTACAATAAGTGATGAACATTCGGCAATAGCTGAATCTCAATCTTCAAGCTCTGTCGGAGCACGAGAGGTTTCTGCTTACATGGCGGGGAACCCCGAGGACATAGCCAAAAGAGTAGACGAGCATCACGTCATACTCCAGGCGCAACAGGAGACACTTCTCCAATTGAAGGACATGTTAGCCCAACTTCTTGCGGAAAAAGGCCAAAAACCCGAATCTTCCCGGAGGACAACGTCAAAGGGAAAGCAAAAAGCTCACGAACATTCAGATCGTGAGACTCACAACCTGGAATCATCTTCTGAAGGTGAAAAGGAGGTGGAAAAAGAACTGCATCCTCAGTCCACTAAGATGGATGAACTGGAGGCTCGTCTCAATGCAATCGCCAACAGAAGTGAGCTCCGCGAAGAAGGGGTGGTGAGACCTTATCCTGCTGAGTGGGATATAGCTCCATACCCACCGAAGTTCAAGGCCCCTACATTGCAACCGTTCGATGGCACGGGATCACCAAATCAGCACATCTACTATTTCAAATCTCAAACTGGAGATGTAGTAGCAAATGATGCTATCCTGACGCGCTTGTTCATCGGCACCCTTAAAGGGGTGGCCTTTGAATGGTTTATGAAACTGCCTGCTGGATCTATTCAGAAGTGGGTGGATTCGGAAAGGCTTTTCCTAGCCAGATTCTTCGAGGACGACACAGAGGTCTCGGTCCCGACTCTTCTTGCCACTAAACAAAGGAAAGGAGAGTCTATCAAGACATATGTAGAGAGGTTCCGCAGCATGGCTTTACGATGCCCCTCAGGTATGACTCAATCAACCTTGGTTGAGACTTGCAGGCATAACTTGCAGACCCAGCTCCTTGCTCAGATGGGGGTAGCAGAATATCGCTCCTGGAGACAACTGGTATCTCAAGGAGAACAAGCCGAAGAGATTGTCGCTCGGGTGAAAGCCGAAGAAGCTGCACAGCCCAAACCGTAACAATAACAGCAACGTAATCAGAACAATGCCCAACGGTCTAAGGGGAAAGAGACCTTAGCAGCTGATTACACGCAAGTACCGCCTCCCACGAAGCAGGGCAAAACGCCTAATAAGCAAAAAGTGCCCAAACAGTACTCCTTCAAGGAGGAACATGTGGACACCTTGTTCCAGCTACTGCGGAAAAACAACAAGTTACAACTTCCTGAAATTAGGAAGCCAGATGAAGCAGGGAAAGTAGATGACCCTAATTACTGCCGCTACCATAGATTCCTGGGTCATCCTACCCGGAGATGTTACATCTTTAAGGATATTCTCCAAAATTTAGTGGACGCTAAGGTGCTCACTCTGAAACCCGAGCAAAAGACGGTGTCTACCAACATGATAGCAGTACAGTTCGGTGACTTCCCACCAGTGGCAACCGCAGATGGCGTGGTCCCCATCCACAAGGGTGAAATGCACCTGAAGAATACTGACTTGCACAGTCAGAAAGACAAAGGATTGATACCCCTCACCACTCCAAAAGGAGAGATCATGTGGGTTCACCCTGATTTGGTAGAAGACCAACAATGGACGAGCATCTCGTCCAAAAAGAAAAGAGGAAAGACTAAGTCATCCAACATGATTAGTCCCTCTGTTAATGAGAATGATGAGTTGCTCAAACCGCTTACTGACTCAGAAGACGAGAGGGTCGTTCTAGCGGCATACCCGGAAGGTAACCTTGGCACCCGGTCTGGAAGGGCTTACTTGAAAGACTACGGCCAGAATGTTCAAGAAGCTGACGAACAGCCCCAAGACGCTAGGGGTTCTGTGCCAAAGAAGCCTGCCGATAAAGGGAAGCAAAAAGAGCTCCGGTTTAACAGAAATCTTCACCAGGAATCCGGAGAATCGAGCGCTCCTTTTCAATTCAATGTCATGGCACAGCTGGCCAACATACCGGCCAGAATTACATTATATGAGCTCCTTAAGTTGTCAAAAACTACCAAAGAAGCTCTAATTGAAGCTTTGAAGAATACGGAGAGCTTCATCACACAAGTTGCTCCAATTCCCGAAGTTTCTGAAGATCAAACTTGTCGGCAATGTCTGCAAGCTGCAAGAAGTCTACCTTGTATATCGTTCACTCAAGAAGATATGCAGGTTAAACACAAACATGACAGACCTTTGTATTACACGGGGTATATCGGATCTTCCGAAATTAGTCGTGTCCAGGTTGACCCGGGCTCCGCACTCAGCATCATGCCTTACAGGGTCATGTAGGTCTTAGGGATCCCTATGCACAGGTTACACACTACTCAGACCACCATTTTCGGGTTCAATGCAAACAGCACTCGACCCCTAGGGAAGATAAAGCTCAGATGTCAAATTGGAGACCTCAAGTCCGAGGTGACATGCTACATTATAGACGCGGACACTTCCTACAATCTATTATTAGGAAGACCCTGGATACATACAAACCGCATTGTCCCGTCTACCCTACATCAGGTCATGAAATATGCCAATGATGAAGGAGAAGTCCGAACTCTAATTGCAGAAAAGTATCCCTTCCGAGGAGTGGAAAACTTTCACACAGACTCGGTTTTCTACCTGGAATCCCAGGAAAAAGAAGATGTGGACAGTGGCAATGAAGCCGACATTGAACCAGATCCTGAAGATTGTCCGTGGGAATTGAACTTAGATGTAATGGGTCAAGATGAGTGTAATAATAATGTACCGAGTGAGGGTGAATGGTGCATTAATGAAGATTTTCTTTTAGCGTACTTGCCTGATGCATCCTCTAGAAATAAACCAGTAGAGAATAATTCCAATGCAGGTACCAACCCATGGCACACACTGTGCACAAAGGCATCACTTGCCTTACCTCTCAAGTCATTCTTCGCTTCGGATGAAGAAGCAGAAGATGTACAGAAGGCTTTCTTCAAAGTCCCATCCAAAAGGAAAGGGCAGAAGCCGATCTGTTTTGGTAAAGTCAAACCCGAACAACTCAAACGAGGAAGTTCAGAGGAAGACGACGGAAGTCCCCAATTCCATTACCATGAACCCAATTCTATACACTTAATGAAACAAATGGGGTATAACTTTAACAATAAACAGGGTCTGAACTTCGGGAAAGGTAGGCGAACCCCAATCCGAATGTCTCTAACCCCTGTAGGAAAGCCTCCAGATTATTATCAAAAAACTAGAAGGGGCTTAGGTTATGTCACAACTCCCCCTGCCTCAGAAAATAATATCAGTAATTATCTGCGTCAGGATCATTCATCTGGAACATCTTCATGGGAATCCGATGTCAGTGTCGGACCTTTCTTTAAAAGTCTGACTGTGAACATGGCTTCAACTAGTCACCCTGATGAAGATGCAGGGGGGTGATGAAGAGTTAGTCGAATCAACCGACGATCCTTTGATCAAACGTCTTAACATCTTATGGGATATGCGCTTCGAACAACGCGAACCACCCACTGAAGATAAGGTGATCCAGGTCAATATGGGAGACGAGTCTGACCCTAAACCTATCTTTATAGCTGAAGACCTGTCATCATCTGAAAAAGAAGACCTTATATCTCTCATCCGAGAATATATAGATGTCTTCGCTTAGAATTATGAAGATATGCCTGGCCTTGACCCGAAGGTTGCCGTGCACCGTCTCAACATCGATCCGGATGCAAAACCCGTTAAACAACAACAACGCAGGTTTCGTCCAGAGATCATGGAATCAATTGAGTCAGAAGTTAAAAAGCTTATAGACTCAGGTTTTGTTAGGGAGGAACAACACCCGGATTGGGTGGCCAACATTGTTCCAGTTCCCAAAAAGAACGGTAAAGTCCGGATATGCATCGATTTCCGTGACCTTAACGCAGCTTGTCCAAAGGACGAATTCCCGCTCCCTATCACGGACGTTATGATCGATAATACCTGCGGATATGAAAGAATGTCTTTCATGGACGGATTCTCCGGGTACAATCAGATCAAGATGCACCCGGACGACGAGAAGCATACCGCATTCAGAACACCGTTGGGGGTGTATTGCTACACGGTGATGCCCTTCGGCCTGAAAAATGTAGGTACAACTTATCAACGTGCAATGAACATAATCTTCCACGAACATCTGCGTAAGAAGATCGAGTGCTACGTTGATGATATAGCAGTAAAAAGTCAATGTAAGGATGATCATCTTGCAGACTTGAGGACAATGTTCGAAATCATGCGGACACATCAGCTGAAGATGAACCCTACAAAATCATTTCTCGGAGTATCAAGTGGAAAATTCCTGGGATTTATTGTCATATCCAAAGGAATCTCTCTTGACCCAGAGAAAGTACGTGCCATCCAAGACATGCCACCTCCGAAGAATCTCAAAGAGCTCAGAGGTTTGCAAGGTAGACTAGCCTACATTCGAAGATTCATATCAAATCTTTCTGGGCGCTGCCAGCCTTTCTCTAAGCTCATGAAGAAAGGGATATCTTTTGTTTGGGATGCTGAGTGTCAAAGAGCATTCGAGGAGATTAAGAGATATCTCACTCAACCACCTATTCTCGTGGCCCCAATATCAGGAAAACCATTCCTGTTATATGTGAGAGCTATGGATCATTCTCTAGGGGCCTTATTAGCCCAGAATGATGATCAAGGGCAAGAGCAAGCCATCTATTACTTAAGCAGAACCATGATGGGAGCCGAACACCGGTACAATCCGGTCGAAAAAGAATGTCTCGCTTTGGTATTCGCAGTTCAAAAGATGCGACATTACCTAGTCGGACAAACAATTCACGTCATCTCTAAGGTGAATCCCTTGAGGGTGCTGATGACGAAGCCATCATCTCTAAACTGCCGACTCGCGAAATGGGCCATTCTCCTGTCACAATATGACATACAATTCATGCCCCAAAAGGCAGTCAAGGGTCAAGCATTGGCAGACTTCTTAGCCGATCATCCGGTGCCAGGGACATCTAAGTTGTATGAGGAATTTCCTGACGAAGTCGCCGGAGCTTGTGTCACTCGAGAATCCACGCAAGTGTGGAAATTATTCTTCGACGGTGCATCCAGAGCTAACCCTCATGGAGCAATTACCGCGGGAGTAGGAGTGGTGTTCGTCTCCCCAAACGGTCACGTGATCCCAAGAGGATTCTCCCTAATTGAACCCTGCACCAACAATGTAGCTGAGTATAATGCTCTGCTACTAGGAATGCAATTTGCCGAAGAACTTAATATTCGACATCTCGAGGCTTACGGTGACTCTCAGCTCATCGTAAATCAAGTTCGAGGGGAGTACGAAGTACGTCATGAGGACTTAATCCCGTACTACTTCGCAGTGCTAAAGCAAGCTAAGAAGTTCGAATGATTCTTTATTGAATATATTCCACGAGCTCAGAACGCTTATGCAGATGCTTTGGCTTCATTGGCAACTTCGCTGGCATTACCGCCAGGTGCCGAAACAACGATCCCAGTCACAGTACGTGAACTATACTGCTCCAAGATTCTTACGGAGGAAAGCACAGACAAGACAATGACAGAAGAAGTCTGTACGACCTCCATGGAGTTCGAATCTAGGGATTGGCGATTCCCGTATATCGACTACATCCTGTACGGAATTCTGCCCGACGATCCTAAAGAAGCGGTCGCCATCAAGCGAAAGGCCCTCTGATTCTATTACGATATAGTTTCTCAAATCCTGTATCGTAAATCACATGATGGAATTCTGCTCCGATGTCTCTCTCATAAGGAAGTAGGAGATGCGCTCAAGGAAGCTCACGACGGAATATGTGGAGCTCATCAACCCGGGGTTAAATTGGGGGATCGCCTCCGACGAATTGGCTATTACTGGCCAAAGATGTTCTCAGACGCAGTTGATTACGCTAAACGTTGTCACGCGTGTCAGATTCATAGAGACTTTATCCACCAAGCACCAAGTAACTTACACCCCACTTCCGCATCTTGGCCATTTGAAATGTGGGGTATGGATATTGTGGGACCAATCTCTCCTCCAACTTCCAAAGGGCACCGGTTCATTCTAGCCGTAACCGATTATTTCTCCAAATGGGCGGAGGCAGTCCCTCTTAAAGAGGTTAAGACTTCAAATGTGATTAAGTTCATCAAACATCACGTTATTTACCGCTTTGGAGTCCCGAGACGAATAGTTCACGACAACAGGACACAATTCGTCAGTTTTGGGTTTTAGAGATTTTGTGATAAATTCAGAATCCAAAGTGTTGCATCTACGGCTTATTATCCGCTAGCAAACGGTCTTGCAGAAGCTTTTAACAAAACCATTGTGAAGCTTCTCAAAAAGTTTGTCTCCAAGAGCCGACGTGATTGGGACGAAAAGCTCGGCGAATGCTTATGGGCCTACCGTACAACGGTGAGAACCCCTACAAGAGCTACGCCATTCTCTTTGGTATATGGCTGCGAGACTGTATTACCATTAGAAATTCAAATCCCTTCTTTGAGAATCGCGATTACAACTGGATTAACAGAAGAAGAAAAACATCAGCGACGTCTGCAAGAACTTGAAGCCTTAGACGAAAAACGACTCCAAGCTCAGCAGCAGATCGAATTGTATCAAGCCCGCATTTCCAAAGCCTATAACAAAAAGGTTAAGGAACGGATTTTTAAGAAAGGCGATTTAGTTTTGGCTAACAGACGGCCCATGGTGATGACACACAAAACCAAAGGGAAGTTTAATCCTAAATGGGAAGGGCCATTCGTAATAGATTCAGTCTATTCGGGTGGAGCTTATCGCCTTATCAATCAAAAAGGAGACAGGCTCATGATGCCAATTAATGGGAAATTCCTTAAGAGATATTTCCCATAAATCATGTAGCTCACTTCTTGTTCTTGTAAATTCCAGCCAAGGCAGGCTGGGGGTTGCCAATTCATAATGCATTTCGGGAATAAATTATAATTTGTCTTGTCTTGTATGTCGTCATGTTAACATTACACCTCTGACGAATGAAGTTTTCTGGAGTTATTCTAAGTAATAATGAAGAGAATTTCAGTTTTATGCCAAATTAACATTGCACTTATGACTTTCGTTTTATTCTTCGTTGTCTCGAATTAAAATTCAGCAAAAAGAGATGATGAAGACTAAAATGATATTGTTTCCATTCAATACTGCAAATTTGCATACAAAGGTGAAGATGATTGAAGTAAAAACGATACACAATTATTCCTTAGCAAAAAGAAGTGCAAATCCTAGGCGTTGGGATCCATCAGCTTAAAAGACTTGAGTTTAGACTTTAAAGCTGATATTTTATCCTCGCGAGCCTTCTTGACTTCCTCTGTTATCTGGCTCTTGAGTTCCTCTTCATTTGGTGCCGTTGCTGCGAGCTCTCGTCTAATCTTATCATCAGCTGCAATTTCGTCGCAATAACCTTTGAGAAGCCCATCACAGTAACCAGCTAACCCTTTGAAAATTTCCATACCGTCGGCTAGCTGAGCATTTATTTGCGGTAGCTCAACGCCAGCACGATCAAGTTCTGCTGCTTTATCCCGGAGACCAATAGCAAGATTGCCCATGTCCTCTTGTGCTCGGAGAAGCTCCCCACGCAAGTGAGCAACACGAGATTCTGCTTCGGATAAGCTTTTCTGGAGGACCTCTTGTTGCTGCGCTTTCAAAGCCCTAGCCTTAGAGAGAGCTCGATCCACTTCTGGTCCTATGTTGTCACGTTGTAGCATGGAAAGGAATTCCAGTTCATATTCCAGAATGATGATGCCCTCGTGACAGTTATCGGTCCATAATGCATTCCCCTCGTTCCTGATCTTAGTGACACACTCCAGCAGATGGGGTTCAAAGACCTTGAAACTCACATCCCCAAGGCTGACGACATCAATGGTTATTTGCATCCAATGCTCTAGTTGTTCGATAAGCTTCCTCAAAGTTTCCGAGCTTGGGGGTGGAGCAGTTGGATAAGTAAAACAATTCGCATAATCAGTGCGAATGGGACGGTCGACAGCTTCAGAAGATGGCCCTTCGGGCATACTTGATGCTGGATCCGAGATGGTTAATCCCTGTCCAGCTACCGTTACTTCAGGACCAGAAGGAGTAGCCGGGAGTATGGTATCCTCTTTCTCCTCAGGAGATGCAACATGTGCTGACTTTATGGCATCCCCCATCAATTTGGCCCCCTTGGAGTTTTTAGCTGCAACAGGCCTCCTCTTACGGACTCTCTTCTCATACTCACCTTCCTCCTCTGCAGTAAGGGTTCGTTTCCCTGATGATCTCAAAGAGCGAGGCTTAGGAAGAGGTGCACTCTCGAAAACTTCTTTAGTGTCCTCTTCTTCAGAAGGCTTAGCAACGGGTAATTCCTTCGGGATCTCTTCGATTCCGGCTGCCTCTCGCTCGCAGGACAGATAGTCCTCAATCCCCGGTAATCGAGTCCTGCCAGAACCACTTCTCGACTTATAAAGCCCCCGGATTTCATTTATACACGAAGTGTATATATCATATTCTGAGATTAGAGAAGCCTGGTCAAACCAATCGTGGAAATCCGCCACGGTGGAGCAGCTAGGCGGCAAACTAGGCAAAGTGAATTGTGCATGGGTCCCTCGGGCGAGGAAGAAATGCCAGGCACGGGCCCCTTCATATAAATTCCTAATATGAGCTAATCGCGGGTTAGGGTTGCCAACATAAAGCTGGTCATACCCAAATTGTCGAGCGAAACGCGAAGGAATATAAGGCTCAATTATGCATCTCTCGCCTAATCGAAGGACCAAGTAGCCCACTCTGATGAAAAGAAGCCATTGGAAAGTCCCCATGTTTAAAAGCGAGGACCCTTCAAAAACCACATCGCCAAACTTTGGGTTTTCTTCTTCAGCCCCGTCGAAATGAGGGCGGCAGCAAAAAAGATCATAGTTGTTTTCCAGAGATAAGAGTTGTCTGGCCCGGACTATATACACAGTTGTCCACGTGGCCGACTCAAGCCTCTGAATGAAAGGAACGGAAGTTTCATTGTCATGCACGATCCCCGTCATCAACGAGGGACAATGCAGCACGAACCAAGCCACTAGATAAGTATAAGGCATTGGTACGCGGGTTGGGGAGTCTTCCAAACTTTTCTCCCAGCAACATTCGTCTCCTTGACATCAAGGAGTTCTGAAATCAAGTCCCGTAAACCTCTCTGCAGGCAGCCCGTCATCGCAAGGAGAAGACTTAGTGGTTTCCCATAAGTCAGGAGAACGGCAGGATAAACTACTTCAACCAAGATTGATTCTGCTGGTCTCGTCGGCACAACGCACCGTTTCAGCCAGATCATCAAAAAACCAGCAAAGAGTGCCATGTCAGAAATGGGAGTGGCGGCTTGATGATAAAAGCTCTCAAACTCGCTGCCAGCTTCAAATCCATCTTCTAGATACTGATTCTTATAAATAGCCTTAGGAGCCCTGATGCGGGCTTTAATACTCCCAGCGGAATTGACAGCAAGACGGGTCACCTTAGAGTCTTTCTGACCCAAGTTTTGAAATAAATAATCCGCCCAAGCGGTATGCATAAGGCCACTCCCGCACGTTCCGGCAACTTGAGCGCAGATATGAAAATGACACATTAATTCCCAAAAAGTATCATAAATTTCCGGATGAGCAGTCTTTAAGATGGATAGTTCCTCAGTGGTGAGGACAAACTCTTCATATGGCATTTGCCCAAAAGATAGTCCCGATATCGCATGCATCTCGTGGAGAGCAAATCCCAACTCCCCAACAGGTGTGAAAAAAGTACAGCTATCTGGATTGTACCGCTCCAGCATAACAAAGAGGCAGGGATAGTTCTGAACGATCCCGCGTCTTGTAGCCTGTACTGATATCGTAAGGCCAGACTGAGCAAGAGGCTCCTTGAGTTCCTCAAAAACAAAATCCACCATCCTAGTCCACCAGTCGTCCTCTCCAGAGAACAACTAGCCTGGAGAACGAAAAGCTTGTGCAGGGAATTCCCCTCGAGAAACAAGAAACTGACGTATGAACATGTTCGCTGGAAGAGGCGCTTCCCGACTAAGTTCTTTCTTCTCAAATCTACCGGGTCTCAAACCTTTGAGCTGCCCGCCAATTTGAACACGAGAGGATCGACCAGATCCAAACGAGATGTTCTCCTTCTCCTTGATGAGATCAAAAGCCAAGCCCCTACGACCACCAACACTCAGGAAGTAGGAAAGTGGGTACATTCTCTTCATACTTGGAAGGGAAAGTAAACGATCGCCGACTCTTCGCAACATTCGGGAGTCCTCTACGCACCCAACTTGCCCTTCGGCGGATATATGGTCTCCGAACAAAAATGATGGTTTGACAAACTGATCCAGACCCGCAGGAGTCTCTAAATCCACATCGGTGATCAGAGCTCTAAGAGTGGAACTCCCAGCAAACCTAATCAAGTGTGTCCGTTCCAAGCTCGGAAAAGTGCACAAAGGAATTTCTCTGCGAAGACCGAAAGCTCTCCCCACTTCTGGATCATCAGTGTAGTTGAAATGTTGCTCCGGTAGAAGTGGCACATTGGGAAAAAGCACTGTAAAATCAGAAGCAAGGGTTAGTAGCAGAAATAAATTGCTAATACAAATTCCACGTGTTAAGCGTTAAATACAAGGGTCAACCCTTGTAGCAACATTTGAACGTAGACATTTGAACGCAGAGATCAAACTCTGCGTTATCAACATTTGAACGCAGAAATTAAACTCTGCGTTATCAACATTTGAACGCAGAGATCAAACCCTGCGTTATCAACATTTGAACGCAGAGATCAAACCCTGCGTTATCAACATTTGAACGCAGAGATCAAACCCTGCGTTAGCAACATTTGAACGCAGAGGTTGAGCCCTGCGTTATAATATTTAAACGCAGAGGTCAAGACCCGCGTTCAAACTTCATATCCAAACATAGGAGTCTTAACTCTATGTTTCCTTAAACGCAGTCTTAAGTCTGCGTTTTCTTTTTTTTAACACAGAGCCCAAACTCTGTGTTCCCAATTTTAATATAGAGACTGGGCTCTATGTTTCTTAAACGCAGAGTTTTAAGTCTGCGTTTCCAATTTATAACACAGAGCCGTAACTCTGCGTTTCTGATGAGAAAACGAGTCATCTTCCTCGTTGATGAGAACCCATCTAGGGTTTACAAAAAACTTGTCAAAACGATCTGCCATGGCCACCACTTACCACAGCAACGAGGTCCGTGTGACAGCGACAACAGTGCCGAAGCGCTCATCAGAGCAGCGGCATCGCCGGTGTTCTCAGCCGGCGACGCCTCCGAAGCCGCCTTGACGATCTTCTTGAAACCCGCACTCATCCTCCTGGGCGCCATGCGGACAGTAGATTGAAGAAGACGGAGTTCGTCGGAGAATCGATCGAAATTAAAATGAGAAATCTCGTTCTTGGAACTGAGCAAGGCAAAAGAGTCAAATGACTCTTAATGTGACCTTACAAGGCCTATTTATAACAGTCGTCGGGCTGTTAAATCGGCTCGGGACTCTAAGAAAGAATCCCAACCGAATCTAAAATGTGATTTTTCACGTTAACAGATAAAGTCGGTTAGACTTTAACGCAGGATTCATCTCTGCGTTCAATTTTCCTTTAACGCCAAGCCTAGACCTGCGTTGTAATGATTCTTAACTTTGGGTTTCGAACCTCAAACGCAAGAGTCACTATTTGCGTTGCCATTATCCTAAACAAAAGATCCACCTTTGTATTGGCAAAACATGATATTCATTTCTTAAATTCATGAACTCTTTGATAGGGCATTATTAAATCTCTGTATTTCATCAGCAGAATTTAAATCCCCGTCAGGTTAATATTCCACCTCAGACTAATGTCATCCCCATAGAGTTTGAATTTAGCTTACGTCACCGTGACGATAATTCCTCTATCAAAATCCACTTATCAATTCTCATCAAGGGAATGATAAGTCTCCAAATCATACAAATCATGATTAATTTACTAACTCTTCCCAATGGAGTAGTAAATATCGAATTTATCGGCTCTACTTCATAGAGTGATAAAATTCTCAAAATCTTGTTCAAATCACAAGTATTGTAGATCATCACTCCGATGATAAATCACTTAACAAAGTTTCCTCAGCAAGACGCTAAGTCCCCCTAGATGGGTCCAAAGCACATTAATATTCTTCTTGTCACGTTAACACTACACCTCTGACAAAAATCTACTTATCGACTCTCTTCAATAGAGCGATAAGTCCTCAAAATTGCTTCTATAGAAATATTCTTCTTGTCACGTTAACACTACACCTCTGACAAAAAATCCACTTATCGACTCTCTTCAATAGAGCGATAAGTCCTCAAAATTGCTTCTATAGCAATATTCTTCTTGTCACGTTAACACTATACCTCTGACAAAAACCCATTTATCGACTCTCTTCAATAGAGCGATAAGTCCTCAAAATTGCTTCTATAGCAATATTCTTCTTGTCACGTTAACACTATACCTCTGACAAAAACCCACTTATCGACTCTCTTCAATAGAGCGATAAGTCCTCAAAATTGCTTCTATAGCAATATTCTTCTTGTCACGTTAACACTACACCTCTGACAAAAATCCACTTATCGACTCTCTTCAATAGAGCGATAAGTCCTCAAAATTGCTTCTATAGCAATATTCTTCTTGTCACGTTAACACTACACCTCTGACAAAAACCCACTTATCGACTCTCTTCAATAGAGCGATAAGTCCTCAAAATTGCTT